>VMDR010037471.1:0-10221 GCA_007922815.1 Macrotus californicus | reverse complement strand
TAAAAGCACCATTAACAATGAAAGTAAGTTGCAATGCAATGCACATTGCATGATATCATTCACATCAATTTGATAAACTCATAATACAACATGCTCATGGGTATATAATAAGTAGTTAAAATATTTTTAAAAAGTTTAAACAGTGTTAACAGTTGTTCCTGGGGGGATAGAGAAAAATGGAACTTGGTTCATTTTCAATCGCAATTCCAACTGCATCTGTCGTATTTTATTCAGTTTAAAAACAGAAGCAAAATAATATAGTCCTTATATTCCTAGAAGATAGGTAAATCTGTTTTTTATAGTACTTTCTGTATTTTTGATGCATTTAAATATTTTTTTTACAATTAAAAATACAAAAAGTGGAACAACTTTCAGGCGAATGTGGCTTTTATCAAATCCAATGCTCTCTCTTCCCAAACCAGACAGCGACTCCCTCTGTAGCTGGAGCTGCATTTCTGAAGTAGTGTGGGGTTGCCAAATAGAAATAAAAGTTCTTCAAACTAATTTATGCAATTTAAGTATGTGGAAAGAAGAGATTACATTTCAAAAGCGGTGTTTTTCTATCTATATTTGTCCTATAACCCCTTCACCTTGGTTAGTCTTACTAACAAGCTTTTCCCCATATAAATAGAGGTACAAGTGAAAGAAAAAATAAGAGTGAAATGCAATTTAATCTGTCAACTGCTCTTTCCTATTTACTTTAACCAATGAGTCTTTCATGGGTCTCCAGCATGAGATTTTTCTTAAATTTTTTTTTTTGATTATGCCAAATATGTATAGATTCTTTTAAAAATATCTCATTTTTAAAGCAAGTAAGAGTTAGAAGAGGCTCCATTAAAATCTGGAAATAAAACTTGTCATCAAGTGGAGCAGCCTGTGTGCCAAATACTGGCAGACTTGGCAGTTCTGTCTTGATGACGCTGAGCCTCGGCTGAAACAGAGGAACGAAGACTTAGTGACCGACATAAGTTAAGCTGCAGTTCTAAAAAGTCACAGGGAAATTTACTTGTATACGTGAGAAATAGAGTGGGACTCCTTTTGAAAGCATCTTGGGAAATCCAGGTTGACCCAATGAATGTGGAGAAAAGAAAAAGTGCCTGGGCCTTAGAATGGAGAATAACAGACTATACAGGGCCCGGCAGAAGTAATGCCTGCGTGGGTGTGGTTGGTAGGGTTATAGTACGGGTGCAGTAATTTATAGTTTTAATTTGAGCATTTCACCTAAAATGTCATATATGGTGTGCTTGAGAGTGATGTTGTTATGTTACAGAATTACATGCTTATGATTTTGTAATAAAAGATTTTGTAATAAAATGGGAGCGTTATTTGTGCAGACCATATATGTAAGAAAGAGATAACCTAGGCATTTATTCCATGGTATGTTTCTATTTTATTCAGAAATGGCATGATGTAGTGAAGGTACTCCAAGCAGGGGAAATGTAGGAGAGACTGGTAACTTCTCTGGAACAGGCTTAGGGCAGCCAGAATTGACATACTAATGCCCTTTAATAATCTTACATAATGCCTGGAAAAATCACTTACAACACGGTCCTGAACAGGCAGAATTTAACTGCACATTGGATTTTAAGGAACGTATATGTAAGAAAGTCTCTTTTACTTTCTTACACTTCTCTCACAACACCCATCCTTTTAAAAATGAGGCTAAGGAAGGCCCTTAGATACTATCTGTGGATTCTTAATTTCATAGTGTTATGACTCCTGTTAAGACAACTTAAGTCATTTAAATTTTAGAAAAAGAATCTGTAGTGACATCAGAGGAATCACCTTGGTCTCTCCCTTTGAAATTCCAACACTTTGAATTGCTACATCTCATCAAAGGATTCCCTGCTTCACATACAGGTACACCTGACAGACCCATGCACTGGAACATCTAAAGGTGGGCAGGTGGGAACAAACGGAGAAGGTGAAAAGGGAGAAGGACTCAGATGACTCACAGACACAGCCCTGCCTCCTGGGAGCTCACAACAGGGCTCAGCCTGGAGAGGGGCGGAACCAGGTTGTAGCTGGTGCTCCCTTCAGCCAAGAGGAGCATAGAAATTTGGTGGGCATTCCCACAGGACTGCTAGCCTATGTCAAGAAACAAGAGAAATCCCAAATAAACATCTCAAAATTGCATTTTAAAAAAAGTAGACCGAAAGCAACCCAAAGTCAGCAGAAGAAAGGAAATAAAAATTAGAACAGAATTGAATGAAATAGAGAACAAAGAGACTACATGAAAATTAATCCAACAAAGAGCTGGTTCTTTGAAGAGTACTAAAATCAACAAACCCCTGGCTAGACTCCCTAAGGGAAAAAGAGAAAAGACTCATATAAACAAAATCAGAAATGAAAGAGAAGTTACCACAGACATCACAGATATACAAAGGGTCATACTAGAATAATATGCCACTGAATTCAATAATCTAGAAGAAATGGATAAGTTCACCATAACCTTCCTAGACTGAATCATACTGAATCATGAAGAATTAGAAAATCTAAATAGACCAATCAGGAGTGAGGAAATTGAAACAATCATCAAAAACGTCCCCCCAAATAAAAGTCCAGGACCAGATTGCTTAACTAGTGAATTCTACTAAATTTTCAAAGATTTGATACTTAAACTCTTCTAAAAAACTGAAGAAGAGGCAATACTTCCTAACACATTTTATCAGGCCAACATAACCCTCATACCAAAACCTAGGAAGAATAACACAAAAAAGAAAACTACACACCAATATCTCTGATGAATATTGATGCAAAATACTAACACATCAAATACAGCAACAAACAATACATTAAAAAAAGAATACATCACGATCAAGTGGAGTTCATTCCAGGAACACAAGGATGTTTCGACATAGGCACCTTGGTCAATGTAACATACCACATTAACAAGACAAAGGATAAAAATCATATGATTTTATCGATAGATGCAGAAAAGGTATTTGATAAGATATAATATCCATTTATGATTAAAACACTAAATAAAGTAGGTATGGAATAAAAATAGCTCAACATGATAAAGGCCATATATGACAAACCCTCAGCTAATATCACACTCAATGGTGAAAAACTTCCTCTGAAATCAGGAAGAGGACAGAGATGCCCACTCTCACCAGTCCTATTCAACATAGTTTTGTAAGTTCTAGCCAGAGCAATCAGGCAAGAGAAAGAAATAAAAGGTATCCTTATTTGGAAGAAAGAAGTAAAAGTGTCACTTTTTGCAGATGACATGATTCTGTATATAAAAACCCTAAACACTCCACCAAAAAACTATCAGAAACAATAAACAAATATGGTAAATTTGCAAGATACAAAATCAATGTACAAAAGTCTACTGCTTTTGTAGAAAGCACTAGTGAAGTTACACTAACAATGAAACTTCAGAAAAAGAAATTAGAAAAAATTACTTTGCAATTGCAACCAAAAGGATAAAATAACTAGGAGTAAACTTAATAAAGAATGTGAAGGACCTATATACTGAAAACCATAAAGTAATATTAAAAGAGATTGAAAATATCACAATGAAATGGCAAAAAATTCTGTGTTCATGGATTCAAAGAATCAACTTAGTTAAAATGGGCATATTAATCAAAGCAATATGCAAATTTAATGAAATCCCCATCAAAATTTCAATGTCATCTTTTAAAGAAATAGAAAAAAGTCATCAGATTTCTATGGAATCACAGAAGTCCCTAAAGATCCAAAACAATCCTCAGAATGAAAGAATGAAGCCTGTGGAATCACAATACCTGACTTTAAATTATACTACAGAGCTAGGATAATCCAAACAGCCTGGTATTGGCAGAAAGACAGATACATAGACCAATGGAACAGAACTGAGAGGCCAGAGATAAAACAACATGTATATTGGCTAATAATTTTTTATAAAGGAGCCAAAACCATACAATGGAGAAAAGAAATCCTCTTTAATAAATGGTAGTGGGGAAATTGGAAAGCCACATGCAAAAGAATGACACTAGATTAGTTTGTCCCCATGTACAAAAATTAATTCAAAGTGGATCAAAGACCTAGATAAAAAATCTGAATAGTAAATTACATAGAAGAAAACATAAGTATTATACTTATGGACCTTGGTCATAGAGAACAGCTTATGAATTCCGTGGCTGCTGGGCATCAGGTAGGCGACTCCAGATCCGAAGCGCACAACGCAGCGGCCCATGCTCCAGGGGGACCAGGAGGCTGATGACTGGGGACAGCTGTAGGAAGTCATGGCAAAAGAAGGAGCGGAGACACTAGTCAGAGGAGCTGCGGTCGGCCTGAGGAGTCCTATTTCTTCAGGCCTTAACTGCAGCTCCGAGGTCTTTTCTGGAGTCCCTCTGTCTGGCGTCATGGAATAGTATGGGGTTGGGGGTGTCATTCTACCTTAGGGCTCAGCATCTAAAACATAATTTAGATCAAGATGTCATCTTGAGTTTAACCCAAACCCATATCTTGTGACCCTTAGTCAAGGCATGGTGGATGTTTCTGGCTGCTTCAGGGGGTTAATGACTAGTGAGGGAACGCGCTAAGGCCTCTAAGGTAGGCTGTGAAAAAACTGAATGGAGTGCTGGGGCTACATTTTAATCAAAATCCTGTGTTAGATCAGGACCCTCGGTGTCAGCCATAGGCCTCATAGCTACATTATGCTCCTTTCTCTGGACCTTGGCCTATAAAAAGAGGGGGTGCCCTCTGAGCAGAAGCCACTGCCACCTGCTGTCAGAACTTAAGGAAAAATCAGCTCTAGCTAGCAGGGAAACTGTGAGCTCCTCCTCTCTTCCTTGGAAAAGCCCCACCTTAGTAAAATGTGGAAGAAGTGAGTGTCAGTTATCCATGTACACAGACTCCATTCTTAAGTCAGGGGAAGGGTGGGGAGAGATCAGTATGATGCCCCATTTTACAGACATACGTGGAGGCGCTGCAGTGTGTAGGACAGTGTGAGAGGCACTGTTCAGTACATATGCGAGGGTCTCTACCCTGGAGGAATTGAAATCTAGTAAAGACTAGAGAATATCAGGATTTTCACAAGGTCAATATTTAATGAACCTTTTTCCAAATCAAGTTCGAATTAAGCGAGATACAAAAACTGGCACAAAGGTAAGATAAAAAAACTATTTTTGTTATGATAGAACTGTTGAAAAACGTGGCTTAAATTTGAGGCAACAATGGGATTCCTAATAACACAGTCAGAATTAGATGTGCACCCCAAGTCACAATCTCTCCCACTGCCTGCAAAGAGGCGGCCCCAGGAAACCATAGGTGTAGAAGAGCAGATTTTAAACTATGCTTCCTACAGAGTGGATTCCCAAGAAGGAAGCTTTGCATAGCCTGTTGATTATTCTAATTTTACCCACCAGAGAAATTCTTTCTCTTCCCACTGAAGAAATATGTTATCAGAAAATCACTTCAACACATAATGCAGATTCCATCTTGTAGGTCTCCCAAGCAAGAGATCTGAAATCAAGGAGTTTTCGATTGTGGCGGTTTTTTTTAAACTCTCACCCCAGGTTATGTTTCCATGGGTTTTGGAGACAGAAGAAGGGGGAGAGAGAGAAAAAGAGAGAAGCAGCGATGCATCAATGTAAGAGAGAAACATCAATCTGGTGCCTCCCATACGTGCCCAGATAGGGGATCAAACCCGCAATCTAAGTGTGTGCTCTGGTGGGGAATCGAATCCAAAACTCTTTGGTGTATGGGACGATGCTCCAACAGACTGAGACACCCGGCCAGGGCTTGTTCTGCCAAAATATTTTATTGTCTAGCTTCTTTTTTGCCTTTATTTTTCTGGTTTATGCAATACCAACAGGCAGTGCACTCCCATCATCTAACAAGTAGCCTGGGACTTGATTGTCCTCCATGGGTTCCATTGTAATATACTGCATCTTAGCCTTCTAATTTTATAAACTTTTGGGGCGCAGTCTTAATTCTGTTACTCTACCTTCAGTAACGATTACTCACTGCCATTTACTCAGGAATTCTCTGAGTATTTTATACCGCTGATCTCACAGATCTCCACTGCCCTGTGGCGTTCAAGGGAGGCTTCTTGTTTCCTGGATTCTGGTTCCCTCTGGAGGAGTCATTCCAGTTTGCTCTCTGGCATCTTTTCTCTCTTCTTCTGCTAGATTTTGTTCAGTGGTAAGCACTCTTTCTGATTTAGTAACAATTAAAACAATTAAACAGTCTCCTGTTTAAACATTGCTACTGAAACTTGCCTGCATGTTGCTACCACCTAGGACCTTTAAAAACACTGATGGTCACACCCCCAGAGATTCTGATTTATTCAGTCTGGAGTGTAGTCTTCCAATAATTCCAGTGTCAGCAGTTTGAGAACCATTGAATTAAAGCATATTTTTTTTATTTCAGTACTTTCTTTAGAGCAGTTTAGAATTTTTTTGCATTTTACGTCCATCTATTCTGACCTTTAAGTTCTGATTTCTTCTGTATATGTTTAGTCTGTCTGCTAACATTTCAACCATCCTCTTAAATAATTCTCTTTTGCTTCTGCTTAACCAGTATGCTTTCCTTTATTTTACATTCATTCTTTCATTGTTCCTATTCTAACAGGAAGACTGAAATGACCCAAGAAATTGCCATATTTTCTTTATGACAAAGATTCTACATCTTTTCATTTGGTAGTTAACTCATCTATTAGTTTTCTTTGAGTGAAGCCTGATTTGGATCTAATATCTAAAGCCAGTTTCAAACCAAATGGTGGGATTGTCCTTGGGCCTATGTGCAATTTTCATGAATTTAAGGTTAGTTGCTCCATTGTCTTCTGATTCCTGAATGAAGAATGGACTTTGGGCAATCCATTATTATCTACCCAGACACTGTATTATAGCTAGACCCTAACTCATGTTCTGTAGAACATCGCTGCATAATAGATCTGTCTGTGAAACAACAACATAACATGATTCTTCCCATCTATTGATGCTTTAGGAAAGTTCACTTCACCACAACATTGCACTCAACATGAGTCCAAGCCACACTTGTATAATTCAAGGTCAGACTGCAGCAGCTTCCATCTGAGGCCCACATGGCAGATCTCTGGATATGTTGCTTTGGCCTGATGCTTGTGGCTCAGCCTTTATAAAACAGCCACTGGCCTGTGGTTGAAATTATCATCAATTTTGATGACCTGACAAGGTTCAAGTACCATATGATAATCACTTACTAAAGCCCAAAACTTAAAACTGTCCATCCAGAGTATATCAGCTAAAAACAAACAAATAAAAACAAGTAAAACAAAACCAAAGAGAAAAAATCCTCCAAGTTACATGGCACATTACAGGCTGCTAAAGCCAGATGTCTAGACACAGTCTTCTCTTGGGCCACAGCAGAAGCCTCAATCTCAAGGTGTTATTTTACTGCTCAAGATTCACTCTTTGTTCCTTTCTCATGGCCCTTGAACTAGGGCAATTTAAGGACAATATCTGTTATTCTCCATTCAATTAGAGACAAAGGAATCAGGGGCAATGAGAAGAAAGATAAATATTCCAACTTGTTATTAAAAGTTTTTGGAGAATATGACTTAGTTTTATGAAAACACTGGTCTTCTTTTATGTTGTATCCCAGAATTTGATAGTTCTACCCAATCATAAGCAACCTAAAAAAGCACAGGCCACTCTTGCTGAGCACTGGCCAGTTTCTGTGAAACAGAGTCCTGTCAGAGCAGACTGTGATGCATGCTTCCTGGAGATAGGCAGCCCCAGCCAGATTTTATCCCAAATTCTCAGTGATCTGGTCACTCTTCCAAGAGTCCTCGGTAACAGAGGTCCCTCGTCATGAGTACTGGAAGCCAACGGAGAGGAGGTTCCCTCCAGCAAAGGAGATAAGACATGAACACAAATACTCATTACACCAGCAACATGTAAATGACACCACAAAACAAACTCAGCAGCTTTAGTTCTGAGGAGTGAGGGACTCACTTATGATTATTGCGGTGAAAGAGACAGCTCTTGCATAAGATCTTAGAGGGCAGGAGACACAGCACAGAACAGGGGAATGGTAGAAGCAGCATCCTCGGCAGAAACATTGTGAGAGAATAACAGGTAAGTCTAGGATGAAGTGGGTCATCCCAATTCTGTCATCACAACTTAAGCTCCATGGTTCCCACCTTCATTAGCCCATCGAATCCTATTTATCAGGTTAATCGTATTGAATATTTTACTTAAAGTTTCTTATAAAACATTTTTATGGCTCTAACAGTGTACCAGTGATGCAGAACTGAATCTCAGCACCTCTATTCAACATATTTTCTGGTTCATCCTCTAATAAGAATCATATCATGGGGAGCTATGGTCTCAAGGGGATGAAGTCTGGTCATTGTTCAAGGTCACAAGAATGTCAGTGACCTGCTGGACTGCCTAGCTTTCTTGTGGGATCATGTGGTAGGTAATGATGGCATAAGGGACAACCTAAAAAAGGTATTTTCCTTGAGTGAGACTGTGAGTTTATCCTGAAGTCACATAAAGATCTATCCTTCTGTCTATGAATAGAGAAGAATTTGTCAGATAGTTTTCCATTCAAGGGAAAACATCCATCCCTGTCTTTTCCACACTTCCACGGAAAGAAGCACACATTATCTTTAATGCACCAGTGTTATATAATTGCACAAATGTTGTCACTTGTAAACATATAATTAGGAAAAATATGTGACTGTTCAATGATGTGGAAATTTTTTAGACAACACACATTCAAATACAGTAGAATTTTATCCCCTCGCAATCTTTAGTTAGCTACTGTTAGGAAATACAGAAAACTAGAATGATGAATAATACCAGTTTAATGAAATTCATCTCGAGTGAAAGTGGGAAGATGAGCATAGTAGAAGGCTAATAATATTTAAAGATGATATCTTCAAGTAATGGCTGTCATTGTCAGGCCTTGCCTGCATCTTGGTCTCAGTAGCCCTATGCTTCCCATGTCTGGAAACATCTGACTGTGGACTTTAGGCTACCACTTAAACCCAATCTTTGTGAATTAAAGTGGAGGTGCTCATGTAGGCAGTTAATTAGGTCTTGTCTGTTCAGTTCTGGTAACTGAGCTGCTGGTTTGTCCCTTTAACCTCTCATTCTCAGAATCTAGCCTCCTTATGGAACCCAGGCCTGGGAGGGGAGGGCCTTCTTTACACTTGCTCATCTTCCTCCCAAGGACGATTCACCTCTTTATGCCTTATTATTGGTTCTATTTTCAACGCGAGGAAACCTCTAACTTTCAGGGACTGTTGTGAGGATTAAATGAGATGTAACACATGACAGCATTTAGACTACAGGTACTCAGTGAAGGTAAGCCCCTACCGTCCTTCCTTTTCTTTCTAGGCCTTTCCTGGGGAAACCTAAATGTTGTGCTTATCATTCCAAGGATCTAAGTCACTTGGTAACAGATCTGTTTGGCCATCCACCATAGTGTTTAGAAGCTCCAAATACAAAACCAGTGCCAGAAATGTCCCAGCCAAGTGAACTATATCCCTCACAAAAGCTAGCACGATCTTAGATGTTTCTTTGAATGATAACAAGATTCTCCAGTAGATTTTAAGGGCATGCAAAATTTCTGTGGCGATGGTAACAAAAACATTTTTTCTACAAACCTCAGTTTTGTAGCTGATCAACTCTCAGATGCTTGGTATCCTGTTCTTTTCTCCTGCTTTGCCACACCCGGCTGTTTTGTACCATTTTAGTCTGCTGTGCGCACGCCTGATGACTAATTACATAAACTCTGGACCTAATAACTGGCTGAGTGACCTTCAGCAAGATATTTATCTTCTCCAAATCTCCAGCAGCTCATTTGAAAATACGATAATAGCCTTTATTCCAAAGACTGACTGAAGATAAAATGAGATGATATATCTAAGATAGCAGTTCTCAAACATTTTTGACTTAAAACTCTTTTAACTCTTAAAAATTATTGAGGAGTTCAAAAAGCTTTTTATTTATATGAGTTATATCTATTGATATTTACTATATTAGAATTAAAACTAAGAAATATTTTGTAATACTCGTGTATTAACTTATTCAAAATAGTAATACTAAATCCATTGCATGTTAACAAAAATAACATAGTTTTGGTAAAATAACTATATTTTTCAAAATGACTTTAGAGAGTAGCATTATTTTATATTTTGCCAATCCCTTTAATGTCTTCACAACAGTTGAATTCCCACATACACCTCCACATTTGATCTGTTGCAATATGTTGTTTTGGTTGAAATATATGAAGAAA
>VMDR010037470.1:0-10220 GCA_007922815.1 Macrotus californicus | reverse complement strand
TGGGTATATGGGAACTTTTCTTTTTGGGTTTTCTTTTTGCTTGTCATGTTTGTCATCCTAATGCTCAGGTTTCAATATCCCAGGGTTGTTTAGTTTTCAATGGATATTTATGCTTCTATAAGTTCTATTTAAAAATTTTTACCAAGGGTAACAACAATTTTCCAAAGTATTTTTATGTATCATTGTCATTAGTTATTGAGCCTTCTCTTCAGATTCATCTTTCAGAAGCAGATATGAACTTTATGAGTTATTGAATGATTTAAGTAAAAATAAATTTAATAGCTTTAGGGAAGAAGCTTAAAGGAAAAGGGGAGATTGTGTTTTTCTCTACAGGTAAAACTATTGTTAAATCAGGAAATAGTAGAACGAATTTTATTTCCCCAGAATAGGTACACTCAAAAGCAGTGTAAGCCTATCTTCTATCTGATATGTATATTTAAAAGAAATTACCCCCAAGACAATTTTGAATAAAGTGCTGTCCATTTTTTGTTGTTATTAACCTTTAGTGGTAGAAACTATTACCCCACTCTAGCCAGTTTTTGTCTGTTATATTGCTCACCATAGTAAATATGTGGTGACAAAGTTTCAGCAGTGTTGATGATGTTAAGATTAATTTTTAGAAGAAAATCACTTCATGCTTTAGCACTTTCAAATGAGAATACTATGATAGAATGATTTTGAATATTTAATAATGCTTACCCCGTGAAATATATGTGAAATTACATTTGGATTATCACAGAGGTTGTATTTTATAAGTTATGATAATGAATGAGTTTGGCAACCTATGTTCCTTTTTCATCTAACACTACAGAGAAGGCCTGAAGAGAATGTGTGCAGAGTGATCAAATAAATTTACGTTTCCTATAGATGAAAATTTAGATGAATCACCAGCAAAGCTTATGATACCTTCCAGTAATATAATATTATATAATGAATATGTGGCTAATATAATCTTTAGTTATCTATTAAAATGATTCCACACAAAAATAATTGTGTCTTGTAAATTAGTACACATGAGACTTATCACATTAATGTCTTCTGGCAATTAGATTGAGGAGCATATGGTTTTATCATATAAACTCAGTAGCTCTGAAGCTCCCTTTGTGAGTTTAATTAAAATTTGGTGTGCAAAATTATTATTTTTCTATTATCCTGAATTTTAAAGGGTCCTGAGACATTGGACATGACAGAAATATTTTATGGATACTTCAGAGATTAAGACATTTTCATTTACTTTCCATATTGCCACATTGTGAGAAATAATGTATAGTCACTGAAAAATGTGACAAAGAACATAATTAGGCTCAAAGAATATCCATTTATTTACTTCTTGGGGCTTGGATTATAAAGTCCTACAGTTATTGGGTTATTGATTAAGTCATTACTATTTCTGAAGATTTTTTAAATGGAATTTATTGAGGTGACATTGGTTAATAAAATTACATAGTTTTGAGGGGTACAATTCTCTAATACATCATTCATATATTGTGTTGTGTGTTCACCACCCCCAAGTCAAGTCTCCTTCCCTACATTTGAAGATTTGCAAGTGCTGTTGATTTGGGCTGAGATAGAGCATCACAGCATGTACTTTATTGAGGGAATTAATGGGCTTCATATTTCATTGCATCTAAGCAACAGAAAGATTTGAAAATGAGTTAGTTTAGGCATCAATTGGTTATGATCTATACATGGGAGAGAGATGTTTAATGAAAGTCGATGTGAAGTAGAGCATAACCAACCAGAAAGAAACTCCATTAAAAACAAAACAAAACATGAGAAATAGGTTGTCTTTGAAGTGCTATCACATCAGAGTTTACAAATGCAGCAAAATTCCTAATCCAGTGTGTCTTCAGACTGAAAGTGGACAGGACAATATAACGTGAAGAAAGTTCAGGAAGCAATGATTACATTACTGACATCACTTTTCTGACTTAGATCTTACATTTTGGTTAGTTTTGAAAGTTTTAAGAGTGTTATTTCTTTACAGATTTATGTGTTTATGGATTATTCTTAGACATAAAAGGGATTGAGAATATACTTCTCCGTAATGTCCTTTATAGAAAGATGGGGCCTAGAAGATTGAGGATTTGCATTTTGGAAGACCTCATAAAGAGTATTTGAAATTATAACCAGGTGTGGTTGTCACAGCTCAGTGGTGTGGAGATTGTGATAATATCACAGATTTAGAGCCGCCTTTGTCCTAAAGACCATTCTGAATATCTAGCCAATTCTAGTAAACAATTTTTTTCTTTACAGGAAAATAAATCAGAAAAATGTGAGGAGTTCAGACAATAGTTGGTTTCTTCAGAGGTGGTATATTATGTTGAAAGCTCGACAATTTTTTTAGGTTGATTTTGCAAAAGCTGACAATTACGGGCAGGATTCTAATAATATAGACAAAGATCCTATATTATGCCTCATCTCAAGTCTTGTAGATTGAGGACGAGTGTTTGTTTCTGTCTTCTCAGACCAGACTTTTGGAGCCATAATTTCATGGTGTATCCTTAACCATGGCTTCCCACCCACTTCCTTCTGGTTGAATGAGAAGGCTTAGTGATGTAAAAAAAGGTCTGACTCACTAAGAGGCAAATAGACTTGATATCTGGGTCAAAAACAGTCAAAATGCCAAGGAAATTATGTAGTTGATGTCCTAATGCAATCTGAGAAGTAGCTGTGAATCTCCTAAAAGGCACAAAGGGTAGAATTTCTCAACAAGTAGAATATTAGTCTCTAGATTGTAGGCTAGACAACTCACAGACAGGAACACTGGAGTTTTTCTTCCCCTTTGAACAAAATGTACCTGAACTTTGAACCAAAGTCCAGAAGCTTCCTCATTCTACAGCTGAAAGAAGCCAGAACTACTCACCATGAACAGGTATAGCTACTATTACCTAGTCTCTTGCAAATTTCTATTTCCTTGCTCCTCAAAAAAGTTTGAGAATTAGCCCCTCTCAGTCCAGTAATATTCACCTCAGGACCCTAAATATTATAGACTTATGGTTTTCAATTTATTAAATTTATTTAGGATGGGTATCAAAAAAATTTTTGGCCCATGGTGCAATTAAGCTTTCTTTTTTCCTATTTAGGGAATAAAAATTTGTCTCCTCTCCATTCAGCTTCATTCTTCAACTAATCTCTTTTGGCTAATGAGCATAGTAGAAGTATGTAAGCCAGCAAGTTTCACCTTGATGGGCTTTAGCCAACATTCAGGTGAAAAATGCAAAACACAGTAGCACTTCTGGTGCCTGGGTTTATCACTGCAGTGAAAAAGAAGAAATGGGAGCAGTATGGCTTCTGATGTCAGATATGGGGGTCCATTGGCTATAATTTTTCCCCCTCATTTGATGTAGCATTAATATGTAGTGAAATGCACAGATCTTAACTACCTATTCATGAGTTTTGACAAATGCACATACTCCTATAACTCAAACCTCTTTATCACCACCCCAGAAACTCCTGATATATCCCTTCCCAATTAATAAATGCCCTAGCCCACCCTTCAGAGGTAACTTCTGTTCTGATTTTTTATTACAAAATGGTTTTGCTGATTCTAGAATTCCATATAATTGAAATAATATAATATATATTCTTCTGTGTAAGCTTTTGTATTAGTTTGCTAGGGCTGCCATAAAAATTACCACAGACTGATGATATAAACAACAGAAATACATTTTCTCACAGTACTGGAGGCTTAACGTTCAAGATCAAGATGTTGGCAGATTTGTTTTTTTTTTAAGCATATTTTATTGATTTTGCTATTACAATTTTCTCATTTTTTCCCTTTGTCCCTCTCCACCTGGTACCCCCCTTCCCTCCAGCATTCCCCCCACTTTAGTTCATGTCCATGGGTTGCACATATAAATTCTTTGGCTTCTCCATTTCCTATACTATTCTTAACTCTTCCTGTCTATTTTCTACCTACCATTTATACTGCTTATTCCCTGTACCTTTTCCCCCATTCTCCCCACTCCCTGTCCCCACTGATAACCCTCCATGTGATCTCCGTTTCTGTGGTTATATTCTTGTTCTAGTTGTTTGCTTAGTTTGTTTTTGTTTTGTTTTTTTCTTAGGTTCAGTCATTGATAGTTGTGAGTTTGTTGTCATTTTATTGTCCATAGTTTTTGATCTTCTTCTATTTCTTAGGTAAGTCCCTTTAACATTTCATACAATAAGAGTTTGGTGATGATGAACTTTACTTTGTCTGGGAAGCACTTTATCTGCCCTTCCATTCTAAATGATAGCTTTGCTGGATAGAGTCATCTTGGATGTAGGTCCTTGCCTTTCATGACTTGGAATACTTCTTTCCAGCCCTTTCTTGTCTGCAAAGTTTCTTTTGAGAAATCAGCTGATTATCTTATGGGAACTCCTTTGTAGGTACTTTCTCCTTTTCTCTTGCTGCTTTTAAAATTCTGTCCTCATCTTTAATCTTGGTAGTATAATTATGATGTGCCTTAGTCTGTATTTCCTTGGGTCCAACTTCTTTGGGACTCTCTGAGCTTCCTGGACTACCTGGAAATCTATTTCTTTTGTCAGATTGGGGAAGTTCTCTTTCGTTATGTTTTCAAATAAGGTTTCAATTTCTTGCTGTTCCTAATCTCCTTCTGGCACCTCTTTGATTCGGATGTTAGAACATTTAAAGTTGTCCCAGAAGTTCCTAAGCCTCTCCTTATTTTTTTAATTCTTGTTTCTTTATTCTGTTCTGATTGAATGTTTATTTCTTCCTTCTGGTCCACACCATTGATTTGAGTCCTGGTTTCCTTTCC
The DNA here is from genome assembly GCA_007922815.1 of Macrotus californicus. NCBI lineage: Eukaryota > Metazoa > Chordata > Mammalia > Chiroptera > Phyllostomidae > Macrotus > Macrotus californicus. Next base: position 5,457 of record VMDR010037470.1, on the reverse strand, counting down.
TTCACTGTTGATTCCATTTATATTTTCCTTTTTTTCACTTTTCATAGCCTTCACTTTTTCCTCTATTTTGCTACCATACTCAACCATTTCTGTGAGCATCCTGATTACCAGTGTTTTGAACTCTGCATCTGATAGGTTGGCTATCTATTTGTCACTTAGTTCTTTTTCTGGAGTTTTGATCTATTCTTTCATTTGGGCTATATTTCTTTGTCTTGGTATACCTGTTACTCTCTAAGGGGCAGAGCCTTAGGTATTTGCCAGGGTGGGGCAACCCACTTCACTGCATTGTGGTACTGTATGTGGGGGAGGGGTCAGAGAGGGAATAATGCTGGTTGCTGTTGCTTGGCTCTTGCTGGCTTTCAGTCACTTCCCCTACTACTCACAAGCAAATTGGGCCATTCTGGTACTGATACCCAGGTGGGTGGGTTTGTGTACATTCTAGGACCCTGTGGGTCTCTCCAATGAGCTCTCCTGCGAGGCTGGGAGTTTCTCCTGCCACTGCAACCCCCACAGATTTTTACAGCCAGAGGTTTTGAAGCTTTCTTTTCCCACATTGGAACACTAGGTTGAGCAGTCAGTCTTGCTTCCCAGTTGTTCCTCCTGGTTTATCTGCATGCAAATGTGGGACTACCAGCCACCCCCTTGCCTTGCATCCTCTCTACCCCTCCTATCAGTCTGGTTGAATGTTTCTTCTTTAACTCTTTGGTTGTCAGACTTCCATGCAGTTTCATTTTCTGGCAGTTCTGGTTATTTTTAGTTTTTAAATTTGTTGTTGTGCTTCTTTTGGTTGTGTGAGGAGGCAAAGTGTATATACCTATGCCTCTATCTTGGCTGAAGTTCAGATTTGTTTTTTCTTAACCCTCTCTCCTTGGCGTGCAAAGTGCATGTTCTTGGTCCTTACATAGTTGTCTTTCTGTCTCTGTGTTGTCTGTGTCCTATTGTCTTGTTCTCATATGGACACCAGCATATTGCATAAAGGCCCTCCCATAGGACCTCATTTTTTAATTACCTTTTAAAGGCCCTATCTCCAAATACAGTCACTTATTGAGATATAGGGGTTAGGAATTCAGTAGATAAATTTGAGGGATGGCGGGGGACACAATTTAGCCCATAATAGTTTTTTTAGTCATCAAAATGTTTCTGAGAGTCATGCATGTTATTTATATCAGTAGCTCATTTTTTTTTATTCCTGAGTAGCATTTCATTATGTGAATAAACCAATTTTTTTTTCTCTATTAATGGACAACTGGACAGCTTCTAGTTTTGGGATATTGTTAAGTGAAGCAACTTGAACATCATCATATGTCTCTTTGTGAACATATTTTCATTTATCTTGCTTCAAGATCTAGGGGTGGAATTGCTGATCATAGGAGTAAATGTGTGTTTAATTTCATTGGAAGCTTCAGAAAGTTTTCCAAAGTCTGTACCCTTTTACATTCCTACTATAAATTTCTGAGAATTCTTGTTGTTCCAAATTTTATTAATATTTGATGAAATTGGTCTTTTAAATTTTAGTCATTCACATTGGTGTATAGTAGTATCTCACTGTGGCTTTTATTTGCATTTCCCTCAATGATGTAGAATACTTTTTGCATGTGGTATATACAGGGGGGTACCCAAAATACCCAGATTTATCTCCTGGAAGGTGAGCCCCTTGTAGAACAGGCTTCCCGGTTAGGTGAGCCTTCTAGGAACCCATCTGTTTCAATGTATCAGCTGCTTTGTGAGAGGCTATGTTGGGCTTCAGTGAATTTTTTTGGAAGACTCTTTTAATGCATTTGCCCATTTCATGATGGGTGATTTACAAGTGCACCTGCCCACACCATGCCAACTGTTCAGCAGTTTTAGATCCAATATGTCATGACCCCCATGGCTACCCTCCCTATTTACTTGATCTCACCCCAAGCAACTTTTTTTTGTTTCCCTGGATGAAAAAAATTCCTCAAGGGGAAACATTTTGCCAATGTGGAAGAAATGCAACAAAAAACAGCAGAATCACTAAAAGGCATCAAAATCGATTAAGTTCAAAAACTGTTTTGAATAGTGGTAAAAACATCTCAATAGGTGTATTGCATCAAATGGAGAGTACTTTGAAGGTGACTGAAGCTTAAACATGTAAAAATAAATACACAATTTTTTATAAATTTCATTTTTTGTGGGGTCCCCTTGTATATACAATGGAATATTACTGGGCCATAAAAAATGAAATCTTACCATTTGTGACAGCATGGATGAAGCTAGAGAATATTATGTGAAGTGAAATAAGCCAGTCAGAGAAAGACAAATATATGATTTCACTTATATGTGGAATCTAGAGAAAAAAATAAACAAACAAAATAGAAATAGACTCATAGACATAGAGAATAGACTGATGGTTGCCAAAGAGGAGAGGGGATGGGGGACAAGGTGAAAAAGGTAAAGGGATTAAGAAGTACAAATTGGTACAGAATAGTCACAGGGATGTAAAGTACAGCATAGGGAATGTAGTCAATAATATTGTAGTGACTATGTGTGGTGCCAGGCAGGAACTGGAAATACCAGGGATAACACTTTATAAAGTATATGTGATGATCTAACCACTATGCTGCACACCTGAAACTAAAAGAAAATAATATTAAATGTAAACTATAATTGAAAAATAAAATTTAAAAAGCCTCTCCTGAGAAAGAGTAGAAAGAAAAACAAAAATGAGAATACCAGTAAATATAATTTATGGAATACCTATCATATGCCAGGCACAATATATAGAAAACAATAAATATAATTTCATTATCTTCATGTCAAAATTATTTTATCTTTGTTTTACATATGGGAAAACTGAAGCCCAGAGAGTTCAACTGACTTGATTAGTGTTTCATAGCTAGAAAAGTTGAGTGAAGCTGAGATTTAAATTAAGATAACAAAGACTGTATTTGTAACACCGTCACTTTTTATAGGGTTGGATTGCTATTTAAATGCGATAGTGCTTATTAAAGTGCTTTGCATGACAGCTGACATGTAGTAGGTGTTCAGTTGACAATACCAGCTGTTATTAACTTTTGCTTTGGATAGCCATTGACATGTAATAGGTATTCCAGTGGTGTTAGCAATTATTAACTTTAGGCAATAGTTTTTATCCCGGTATTGAGAAAAGCATGATTTGAATTATTTAACTCAATTTCACCTCCAATTTATTTTAATTTATTTATCCTACAGTAATTTTTGTCTCTTACAATGAGCTACATCCCCAAACTGCAATGATGTCCCAAATTTAATGAGTCGTATAGATTTATAAGGAATAAATCAATTTAAATGTAATTTTAAATTACAATTAATATTTGAGGCAAATATAGATGCTATGGAGGCACATGAAGGTACTCAATACAATATTGGTAGAATTAGGAAAGGCTTCCAAAACAAATCTATGCTGAATATGGAAGGAAAAGAAAGCATTATGTAGCTAAAGGGGTAGAATGTAGGAGAGCAAGTGGGAGTATTCCTGGTACAGAGTACATTATGATAGACCAAGAAATATCTAGGAATTAAAAACAATTTGCCCTGGCTGGTGTGGCTCGGTGGATTGAGAGCTGGCCTGTGATCCAAAGGGTCACTGGTTGGATTCCCAGTGAGGGCACATGCCTAGGTTTCAAGCCAGGTCCCCAGTAGGGGGTGCTCAAGAGACAACCAAACATTGACATTTCTCTCCCTCTCTTTCTCCCTTCCTTCCCCTCTGTTGAAAAATAAATAAAATCTTTAAAAAATAATTTAATAGAGCTGGGTTTTGTAAGGTTGTCTGTTTTACTTCTCTGTTGTTGTGTAACTAACCACCCAAATTCATGGCTTATTTTAAGCCTTAAACAATAACGGCATTTATTTTACTCATGAATCTGTAGTCCAGGTAGGATTTAGGGAGAATGTTTGTCCACTGTACCATTCACTATAGATTTAGTTGGAAACCTTGGAGTTGTGATCATATGAAAGTTCATTTACTCACAGGTCTTGGGTCCTGTGTATCCCTCTCTATCTTCACATGGTTTTCCAACATGGTATCTCTAGTATGGTAGGTGCATTTCTTACTTGGTTATTTAAGTTCCAAATGTGCAGGTCCTAAGAGACAGAGAGAGGCAGAGGGTTGGGAAAGCCAAGGCTGAGTCTGTGCTGACTTTATGACCTAGTACTGGAAGTCATGCAGCCTCACTTGTACATCATTTCACTTATTAGAAGTGAGTCACTACGGCTGGACCATGTTTGGGGGGAGGGCAATTAGACCTCACCTCTTGGGGGGCGGGTGGTGGTATGCTTCTGAAACAGCACGTGGGACTAGAATTAATGCCGTGTGGTCAATTTAGAGACTATAACCTGCCACAGTGTTTCTGCTTCTCTGTGTTTCAGAGGGGAAGGTGAGAAGTGAGAGCAAGGACTGGTTAGAGAGGATTCTAGACAGGTAAGCAGTTATCAGAGTATGAGTGATCATGTAGACCATGCTAACAGAGTTAGACTGTTTCTTGAAGGCAATGTAGCATTTTGATGGGTGTGTGTGACATAATTAAAGTTTTCTCAAAAGTATGTGGGCTGAATATGGAAGAAGCAAATGTGAAAGCAGGAACTCCAGTTAGGAAGCTGTTGTGCTAGTCCAGTCAAAAAGTTATGCTGCCCTGAACTGCAGAATTCAGAGAGTGGTGGAACAAAGTTGTGAGGTCTTCAGGAGTGAGAATCATTAGTACTCAAAGGCTAACTGACAGGAGTGGTAGGAGGACTTTCTGTCTCATGTGACTATGACAGGCCACATTGGAGAGGCAATGTGATACCATTTACTAAGATAAGGGACACAGGAGGGGGAACAGATATAGGATGAGGTGGAGAGCAAAAGGTGGTTTAGTTTTATACGTGTTAAGTGGGGGGTAGCTGTGGTGTGATCTGTTAAGATATCTCATTGGTCATTAATAAAATATGTGGAGCCCAGCAATAAAGTTTGTTAACAATAAAATTTGACAGTCATCTGTCTATAAATCTAAATTAAAGGGCTAGAAGTTGTTGAGGTCATTTAGAGTTTATAAAAAGTAAAAAGAAAAATATTCTAGGATAGTACCTGGAGAAACATAACAAAATATAACAGTTTAGGAATTATTGCAGCCACCTGAAACCTAAACTCTACATGTATCAACCAAATACTATACAGACAGAGAAAGTAAGTAAAACCACACAGACCCATATGCACAGCCTAACTAGGAGGTAAATACCATAAATTTATTTACTTAGAAGAAGGAAACAAGCAAACAGATAGTTGCTAATGTAACTCTGGAGCACACACCAAAGTAGAGAGATAGAATTTTAATGGGCAGAAGAAGGCAAAAAAAGAAAAAAAGAAGAAGAAGAATATGCCACAGAAAAGAGAAGGCAATGATAGTCTTGTCATGATATAACCAGATTAAAAAATATATATATCACTGTGTGGATCAGAACAATAACTCATGAAAA
>VMDR010037469.1:0-10224 GCA_007922815.1 Macrotus californicus | reverse complement strand
CTTTCATGACTTGGAATACTTCTTTCCAGCCCCTTCTTGCCTGTAAGGTTTTGTTTGAGAAATCAGCTGACAGTCTGATGGGCACTCCTTTGTAGCTTACTGTCTCCTTTTCTCTTGCTGCTTTTAAGATTCTCTCTTTATCTTTAATCTTGGGTAATGTAATTATGATGTGCCTTGGTGTGTTCCTCCTTGGGTCCAACTTCTTTGGGACTCTCTGAGCTTCCTGGACTCCCTGGAAGTCTATTTCCTTTGCCAAAGTAGGGAAGTTCTTTTTCATTATTAGTTCAAATAAGTTTTCAATTTCTTGGTCTTCCTCTTCTCCTTCTGGCACCCCTATGATTCGGATATTGGAACGTTTAAGGGCATCCTGGAGGTTCCTAAGCCTCTCCTCATTTTTTTGAATTCTTGTTTCTTCATTGTGTTGTACTTTAATGTTTTCTTCTTTCTTCTGGACCACACTATTGATTTAAGTCCCGTTTTTCTTCCCATCCCTGTTGGTTCCCTGAACATTTGCCTTCATTTCCCTTATGGTCGCCTTCATTTGTTTATCTAATTTGCGACCAAACTCAACCAAGTCTGTGAGCATCCTGATTCCCAGTGTTTTGAACTGTGCATCTGATAGGTTGGCTATTTCTTGGTCACTTAGTTCTATTTTTTCTGGAGCTTTGATCTGATCTCTCATTTGGGCCATTTTTGTTGTCTTGGCACACCTGTTATGTAGTAAGGGGCGGAGCCTTAGGTGTTCACCAGGGCGGGGAAACCCACACTGCTGCATTGTGTCGCTGTAGGTGGGGGAGGGGTCCGAGAGGGAACAATGGCGCTTGCTCCGCTCTCTGCAGGTTTTCAGTGACTTCCCTCGTGACCCACTCCAATTGGGCCCTCTGGTGCTGATTCTGGTGCTGCTTCCCGGGTGGGAGGGCTTATATACGCTCTAGGACCCTGTGGGTCTCTCCATGAGGGTTTTTTTAACTGAGTTGATTTCTAGTTTCAACCAATTGTGATCCAAAAAGAAGCTTGGTATGATTTCAATTTTCTTGCATTAATTAAGGCTTGCTTAGTGTCTTATCTTGTGGACTTTGAAAACAATCCATGTGCTCCTAAGAAGCATGTGTATTCTTCTGCTTTAGGATGAAACATTGTGTAAATGTCAATTAAATCCATCTAATCTAGTATGTTGTTTAAGGTTGCTGTTTCTTTGTTGCTTTTTGTCTGAAAGATCAATCCATCAGTGACAGTGCCATATTAAAATCCCCTACAATGACTGTATTGCTGTCTATTTCTTCCTTAAAGTCCTTCAAGATTTTCTTTATAATTTTAAGTGATCCCTATTGGGCCCATATATGTTTACAAGTGTTATATCATTTTGTTGGATTGATCCCTTAGTATTATGTAGTGATCTTCTTTGTCTCTTTTATGGCCTTTGCTTTGATGTCTATTTTGTCAGATGTAAGTATTGCTATCCAGCTTTTCTTCTGTCTCCATTTACATGGATTATTTCTTTCTATCCCTTCACTTTCAGCCTATGTAAATCTTTTATTCTGAGGTGGGTCTCTTGTAGACATCATATATACGGATCATGTTTTCTTATCTACTCAGCTAATTATGTCTTTTTTTGGAGCATTTAATCCATTTACATTTAAGTTTATTATTGATAGGTACTTTTTCATTGCCATTTTTTCTCTTTCAACCTGTGTTCCTGTCTCTTTCTTCTATTTCTTCTTCATAAAGCAGTCCCTTTAGCATCCCTTATTTTCATTGGGGCCACGTCAGCCTCACGGTGCCTTCGAAGGGCTGACTGTGACTTTAGGACTGTATAAATGCAACTACTCCTTAACAGATAAGTAAGAGCTTGGTGCTGCTGCTGGATAGAAATGAGGTGCCGGGCTGGATAAAACAAGGTGGAGGGCCAGATTTGGCTCGCAGGCCTTGTGTTTACCACCTGTGCTTATGTGGTAAGTCCTGTGGGAGCCAGTGGTACAGTCTCCTTGATCTACTGAGCTGGGTTTTTCTAGGAATGTCCTTAGTATGTGTAAGTAGGCTCTCCTGTTACATTTGGGTCCTGCTTGTTGTTGGCCTTTTCATTGGTGGCATCTTCCCTCTGGATGGCTGACTGAGATGCTCAACCCCCATCACATCCTCTATAGTGTAGAGGGGTGTCAAACTCATTTTCACCAGGGGCCACATCAGCCTTGTGGGTGCCTTCAAAGGGCCAAAAGTAATTTCAACCCCTTAGCAGTTAAGGAGTATATATATATATTATATACACACAGTCCTAAAATTATTTCGGCCCTTTGAAGGCAACCGCAAGGTTGATGTGCCCCTGGTGAAAATGAGTTTGATACTCCTGCTCTACACTGTTTTACAGGCACCGACAGAACAAAGTAAATCAACACAAAAAAACAAAACCAGAACAAGCAACCACCCCCCAACAACAGTAAAATCAACATGAAAAGAGCAAATAATAAAAGTGGGAAGAGAAACAGAATAGTGAAGAAAGGGAAAGGAAAGAATAAAGACTAAAAGACCACAGGAAAGAAAAGTGATTATTTAGGAATAAAGGAAGAGAACTAATATGAGTAAAGACTAGAAAGAGGAAAATGAGAAAAAGGGACAAAGAAAGAGAAAGACAAACATAAGAAAGGAAAAGAAGGGAAATGGAGTAAGCAAAGGTAAGAGTAAAATAAAAGGTAAGAAAAAAATAGAGCAACAAAAGTAGAAGAAAAATAAAAAAGGAATATAAAGGTTATGGAAAAGAAAAATAAGCAAAATAGAGACAGACTTGTAGATAGAGAGCAGGCTGACAGTTCTGGGGTTGGGGTTAAGGGGTGGAAGGATTGAGCAAAAACGGAAAAACGACTCATGGATGTGGATAACAGTATGGTGATTACAGGGGGAGAGGTTATAAGAGGGATAAGTGGTAATGGGAAAATACTATTAAAAATCAATAAAATAAAATAATAAAAATACTGGTCAAAATCTATGCCCCGTCCCAAAATAGAACTGGTCTCAGCAGAGTTTAGTGCTTGCCTGCTAGGCTCTCCCTTTGGATATGGCTCTGATTTGTCTGAGGCTGGTGTAAGCCATTGTCAAGTGCTGTCTACCTCTATCTAACCCACTACAGCCTGTTTGAAGCGATAAGCGATCTGCAGTGTATGTCTGTGATGTCTGGTGCAGTATTGAGGTAGGTCCAGGCATGGATAGCTCCATAGCTGCCCCACCCCCACCCCTGCCACGTCTCTTCCCAAGGCCTCTCACGCTAGGCTGTCCTAGCTTGACTCCACTTCGTGCCATCTTCCCTTCACCTGATCCCAAGATGAGTGGCTATGAACACAAAATCTGTGCTTTGGCCCCTTTAAGAAAAAAAAAATAGTAGCTTTGTCTCCAGCAAGCTCCATCTTTCCCCAGCAGATAAAAACCCTGTGACCTTTCACCAATGGATGCTACGTGGGTGGCTGATTCCTGCACTGGCACTGCTCTATGAGAGGTCTAGGGTCCAGACCTCTCTCCTCTTGGGGGTACCATCCACGGCCAAGCCGTAACCTCAGCCTTCCACCAGTGGCAATGGGGCAATCCCTTCTCATGTCCCTACCCATCCTATCAGTCATTCATTGGTTTCTGGCTGTCCTTGGTTAAAAGTCTCTTTTTCGGATAGTCTTTGCTAATTTATTTTGGGTGGCTATTCCCCTTATTAGTTTTATTTCCAGTCTGGGTCTGGGAGGAGGTGTGAGAAAGATTCTTCTACTCCACCGCCATCCTTCCTCACTTAGTTTTATTGTAAATGTTACTCATGGTGTTTTGGTTTTTCCATTTCATTGTTCTGTTTTATGTGGGGATTTGGGAAGATCCAAAACCTATGCTGCCACTATCTTAACCAAAACCTCTCCTGCTGATAACTTTCAAATTTTATCTCCAGACTGCATCTCTCCCCTGACCTTATATACCCAATTACTGACTGATATCTCCACATGCATTCCCCCTCAAATATGCCTTCTTTATTCATCTTCCCCATCTCAGTAAATGGCACCACTTCCCTCCCAACTAACCAGGTTAAAAACCTGGTAGTTATTTTCTTTCCCTCACACTCCAGAAGGTACCATATCTACAGGCCCTGGCCATCTCACCTACAAACCCACCCCTAACTCACTTTGCCACCATGTCCACACTTTCCCTGGTCCAGGCCTCCACCACCTCTCCTTTGGAGTTCTGCACTAGCTTCCTGGTCTCTGCCTCCACTCTCCCTACAGGACAGCCAGTGTGGTCTTTTAAAGATAATTCAGATTCCATCATTCCCATGTTTAACACATCCCAAAGCTTCCCCACTGCAAATAGTAAAATTCTAACACCTAACCATGGCCTAAAGACCCTGCATAATTTGGACCATACTGTCCTCTCTGACTCCATCTCACTTGATTTTCCTTATAGTCTATATGTTCTAGATATCTCGTCTTTTTGTCCCCAAAGCATCCTCATGTGCTCCTCATCTCAGAGCCTTTACCCTTGCTCTCCTCTGTGGTTGGAATGCATTTCCCCTAGATCTTTGCAACATTGCCTCTGTCGTCATTCATGTCTGAATTCAGAGAGGTTTCCTCTACATCTAGGTAAAGCTGTCAGCTATTTTATCTTCTTACCACTCATCAGTTCCTGCAATTACCAGTTTCGTGTATTTGTATGTATGCATATTGTCTGCATGCATACCTTCCCACCACTAGAATTCTTCTTGTGGACAGTGACACTAGGTGATACATAATAGGTGTGCAATATATATTTATCAGCTCATTGTTTCTCCAGTTCCCTCTGGGGATGGCTAAGGGAACTGAGCCCTGTGCCACAGCAAGCTCTGGGACATATTGTAAATACTTTCCTGAAATCACCAGTTGCTAGCCTAAACCTTTCACTCAGAACATGTTCCCGCCCAAATACACTGTCCTGACCACCTGACTCGTAAAGAGTTGTGGTTCTCAACTGTTTCAAATACACTCCCTTTCTATAACAAATATTTTATAATGCTCCTTTTCTATTTGAAAAAAAATTCATATGTAACCCAGTTTCTTTTTTAAATCTACATAACTCCCTAGTTATAATGGAGTAATAAAAAGAAAGGCAGGGGACCCTACTTCATTATGGAAATGTGTGAGTGTGACTAAACTGGAGACAAAGAAGTGTCAGATGCTTGCACCTTTCTGCAGAATCACCATGAACACAACAACTGTGAATCCAGATTAACGCAGGAGTGTTGTGTTGGCAGCTCAGACAGCACAGGCTGAGTTGACAAGAGTTATGAAGGGTGATGTCATTTTTCTAAATGGTATACAACTTACGGTAAAATTCACAACAAAACAAAGTACAGTCTTCCCAACTTACTTAGTAGTTACAGTAGTAGGAAATTCAATGCATACTAAATACTTATGAAAAATATTCTGCATTTACAAATAAAACATAGATTCTAGGTTTAGATATATATTACTTACATGTAGAATATCTTTTGTCTTAGAGGAAGAGGGACATTAGCTGAACATCGAAGGCACTGACCCATTGCATGCCAGTAGTGCTCCCTCCTTAATCATCATGATGACCAAACTGACCTGACAAATTCATAGAATACCTCCCAGTTTATATTATTGTAAAATAATCTTGCTGATAGTTGCCCAAAGCTGGAAGCAACCCAAATGTCCTTTAACTGGTGACGGGATAGATACTTTATGCCCCATCCATATAATGAAGTACTACTTAGTAATAAAAAGGGATACATTTCTGATAGAGGCAACAACGCAGAGGACCCTGAAATGTATTATATTAAGTGAAAGAAGCCAGACTGAAAAGGCTGTGTACTGTTGGTACCCCACAGACTAGGTGGCTTATAAACAACTGAAGTTTATTTCTCACAGTTCTGGAGGCTGAGAAGTCCAAGGTCAAGGCATTGGCAAACCTGCTGTCCGGTGAGGGCCTGCTTCTGGAGTTCCAGACAGCCATCTCCTCACTGTTTCCTCACAGGGTAGAGGGGCCAAGGGGGCCATCAGGTGTCCTTTTTACAGGGGAACTAATCCCATTCATGAGTGCTCCTCCTTGATGGCCTGATTACCTCCCAAAGACCCCCCTACCAAGTATCATCATATTGGGGATTAGAGTGTAACATATAAATTTTGGGGGAATATAAACATTCAGTCTATAGCACTACATGATGCCACTTCTACAATCTTTTGGAAAAGACAAAACTACAAGGCCGGAAATAGGTCAGTGGTTGCCAGGAGCTGTGGGCACTGACCACAGAATGACAACTGAAATTTCATGGAGGACACAGCTGTTCTATATTGACTGTGGTTGTGGTTACATGCGTGTATGTACGTGTCAAAACTCACAGAATTGTAGATTATAAAGAGTAGATTTTACTATATATAAACTATATCTCAAATGTTAAAGGCGTTAAAAACAGGTCCCACCTCCACTGAGGGCCCCTGCTCTGGAGCTGCACAGTGCATCACACCCTACTGCCCTGTTGCTGTGAGGAGGGAAGGGCGAGACGTGCAGGCCGTGCTCTGAGAACAAGCCTTGTGGTGGGCAGGGGACCCTACATGGTGCTTTATGGAGGAAAACCAGCACTTAAGTTGAATGTCTGGTTCCAAAGCCTGACATTTACCACTTGGGTGCATTTATGTGACCAGGGGCAAGTTTTCTCCTCTGAGCTTCAGTTTCCTAATTGTTGGTCCCAACCCTCTGTGGTTCTGCTGTTTGCCGAAGCCATGGAGCTGGTTCCTGGTGAGTGTCTAGGTCCTGCACATGATGCTGTCCTCACTGGGCTCACTACTGGAATACCCTTCTCACAAGTAAGGCACATGGGAGGCCCCTGAGCTTGTGCACCCTCCTACCTAGGGTCAAGGCAAAGGACAGGGGCTGGAACGAGGCCCCACGCAACAGTGAAAATGGGAACTGGAGGGAAATGCCTACTGTAGGTGGGTCAGCAAGTCCAGAAGGTGGCAATCCGTGGCCAAATAAGTTTGTGACAAATCAGAAGTCAAGGCCATTCTTCCTGCAAACTGTCCTGACCTTGACAAGGCCCTCTTTTTAATGACCAGTAGCACAGGTATTCCCCGGGGCTATTTTCCCCTTCTCCCTTTCCTTACTTTGCTGCCCCACTCATAGTGCACTTGAGGTGCCCTCTTCCCTAAAGGCCGCCTCTGTGATTATAAAGGGTAAAGAAAGACGGTTCGTTCCACAGACCTCCAGAGATCCTTTCCTGGATGGAGGCATAATTAATGAACATTTATATTATTTCTTCTCTTCCTCCCCTTCTTTTCCTCCCCCTTCCCCATTGTATCAATCAATGTCTTGTTACATCCTCATAGATGAATCGTAAGGTCACCTGTTTCCTTAAGATAAACTCCTATGTGAGAAGTTGAAGGATCAAAGGATGTGCCCACTTTGAGGCTTTCTGAAGGCACACAAAAGTTTGCCTTCCAGGCAAAATGTCTCCAACTCTTAAGCCACATTGGGGATAATCTTATTTCTTTATAAAATGCCCATTAAATTGTCAAAAATGGACATCACTGATTTTATCCCATTCTTTCATTACTTGGAAGGACAGAAATTTTTCCATGTTTTTAGTGACCATGTGTAAGAGCACACGGAGGAAGGGGTGGTAATGCGAGGGGAAAGCCTTGCCCCGCCCACCCGACAACACTGGAATGAGCAGTCTGCTGGGGTAAGTGTGCAGCCTCCATGACAGAAAAACTAACACAAAGACCATAAAGGAAGAATGTGATAAATTTGACTTTACACAAATATCAAAATACACTGTGAACAAAACTAAAAGGTAACTGATGGAGGACACATTTGCAACATGTATCACACATCTGAGTTTAGCAGAACGTCAGACATTCTAACAAATCTTATTTTACAAAAATGAATGCCAGTTGAGAAGATGGGCCCCTGCAGTGCCCCTCAGCAGAGTGAACCCCAAATGAACTCTGTCACCCACTCTGGAGGCATGACCAGCTGAAGAGAGGAGAGAAGGCCAATCCCACAAGTCCAGACACGCACCGTGAGCCTTAGTGCTGTAGGCCCTCCCTGTTCCTCCTCGCTCCTTTGCCCTTTCTGCATCTTCAGCTACCCATGGTCAACCATGGCCAGGAAACATTAAAAGGAAAATTTTAGATAGTTTGAGAGAGAGTGAAACCTTATTCACATAACTTTTATAAAGGTATGTTGTTATAACTGTTCTATTTTATTAGTTGTTGTTGCTAATCTCTTAGCGTGCCTAGTTCATAAATGAAGCTTTATCATAACTGTGTATGTACAGGAAAAACATGGTGTATGTAAGGTTCTGTACTATCTGTCTTTTCAGGCATCCACTGGTGTCTTGGAACTTGTTCTCCATACATTGGTGGCGGGGGGGAGGGGAGCGGTAACTGCATTTCCTTTCTCCCTCCCAGCTCACTGCACCCTTTGGAATTTTAACCCTTCACAATCTTGTTTATATTTCTGCTATTGAATCGCCATTCATTAATAAGGAATGGGTGGTATCTGAATAATGCCCTGTTACTGCTTCCTTTAAACATCTTTAAGGAAAACATGATTACCAAGTAAACCTCATTTGGGATCCCTCAGAGCCCCAAAGGCCTCAGCTCAGACTGTTCTTTGCCGGTCTTTACAGAAACAACAGCACATGGGTTTGCGAGAGTCTGCACGATCTGGAGACAGTTTGTGTGAGTGTAAGCGAAGGAAGCGCATGTTTGGGGAAAGCCCCTGTGCTGCCCAGAGAGGGGAACAGTGCTTCCTTTCAGGAGAGCCAAAGCTGGGGTCTGGCTCCTGGGCTGAATCAAGAGGTCTCTTTGGAGAACCCTCAAAATCTTTCTGACTGTCAGTTAATCCTACAGCAAAATGCCATCATCTCCGTCATGGAAGCAGTAGGATCAAATACAGTTTTGAAAAGAAAAATGCCACATAGAAATGCAAGAAATTCTCAACTTTAATTAAAACGGCCACTGTTGGGTGAAAGACTGACACCCTTTGCTGTGACCTGCTCAGCATCCATTGGAGAGGCAGCATCGCAAAGTGAGTAACACTGCCAGCCCTGGAGCTAGCCACTAACCAGCTGTGTGACCTAGCTCAAGGTACTTAAGCCTTTGAACTTCAGTTTCACAGTTTGTAAACCAGTATATAATGCCTGCAGATGCTGTGGGAATTGCATTAAACATGTGGATTCCTAAGAAAAGTGCCTGACACGTAGTTACTGTCCAATAAATGTTATCTGTGATTATTCCCTTAACTGCCTGCATTAGCCATGTCTTCTGTTTTCTGAGGCCTTGACACCTGGGACATTGCTGATTCTAGAGGGACTGCCCTGCTCTGAGTTAGCCAATTCCTGGAAAAAGTAAACAATCTGCCCACAAGGGTGCTTTGCAAATACAAACCAACCAGTCCGGAGCCCACACCCACTGTCCACCTGCCCCACTCACTCCCAGGACCAGGGACCAGATAGCCCCAGGGCCCCAGAACTCACCGAGAATATTCGCACTGGCCAAACCTGAGCTAGCTGACCCTATCTCATCTGCCCCTCCCTGAAGAAACCATAACAAAGGCACTCGTCCTCATTCCCCTCACTCCCTCTGCCTCCTGGCAAGCCCTGGTGCTTCCCCATGTGGCCCCTGTGGCCGGGTGCACTTCCTCATCTTGGGAGCTGTCTAAAAAACTACCTTCTCAGTGGTCATCTTCAGATCTGCTGGCCTTGCTGTATCTCTAGTTTTCTATTAAGACACTATATTTTAAAACGTTTCCTTTGCCACAGCTTTACTCCTCCATAAACTACTCTTTTGAAGGTCATCAGGGATGTCTTGTTACCAACCAGGTGACCTCGTCCACGTTTCTGTTTTTGGTCTTGGCCTTACTGTAGTATTTGACTTTGTTGACTAGCTCACAGCTGAGAGGTCACCTGTTCCCAAAAGTCTTCCCAATCTACTCCCTTTTGTTCCCAACCAGTGACCTCCATGTACTCCCATAGCTACTGTGGTTGCCCATTTGGTGGTTATACGCTCTTCATTAAATAGTCAGCTGATGAAAGCTTGAGCTATGTCTTCCCTCTAATATGGAGCACAGAGCTTGGTGCTGCTCCCTAACTATTCCTTGGAAGAATGAATAAATGCATGAAAACAATCAACTCATGCAATTTTTGTATCTTAGCATCATCCGTGACTATTCCTCTCCCTCTCCTGTGTCCCCTCACTCTCTTCC
>VMDR010037468.1:0-10221 GCA_007922815.1 Macrotus californicus | reverse complement strand
TTTTAAGAAAAAAGTTTAGTTAACAAAAACTTAACAAATTTCACTTAGCAAAATACACCCAAAAGGAAATCACAGTAAAGAAAGTTTTAAGTCAAGGCCTCACCAATTCCTACAGTATTAGTAATGTGTCTCAATTTTCAAAACTAACTTTTAAAAAGCTTAAACTTAACCTAAAAGATTTTAAGTGAAAAATAAACTAGAATGAACAAACATGAGAAATGCTCCTCTTTGAATTAGGGATCTAGCACCTTGAGTTTCCCAAAAATCACATCTCTCCAATGTGTTCATTGTGATGTGTGAAGATCCACATTTGATGTACTTAAAACTACTTGAACTCAGATAACATCAACCTGAAGTACACTACCAAAATACTGAAAAAAGCTGAAAATAATTTTACTCAATTATCACAGACCAGAAGAAAGTTTGCATGAGAAAACACTGAAGAGGTAACTTTTTAATCCAGATTTCACAAACTCATGGTGCAAAATGGATCCCACAGCTTTTTCTAGAGTAATAACTGCTTTTCACTGCTTGGCTGCCTATGAAAATTTAAAATAACTCAAATGCTCTACAAAATTAGTCATATCCAGCCATGCTATTCTGGCCACTGTAGCTAGTAGCCCCATAACAGCCACTCACAGACTGGCTCTCAAGGCCACTGTAAGTAGACTGGGCGGACACCCCCATTCCTTGTATCATCTGGCTGCTGTATGCCCCATTGCTAGCTCCTGTGGTGGAATTCAAGAAAAGTTCTATGTATCTATGTTGCATGTTGGCCCTGTCTTTGGACATAGCTGCCACAGCTTCTTCGTGTGTGGCAAACTCAACATCAGCTTCGCCCGTCACTCTTCCATCAGGGCCAATCTCAATATGGACTCTTACAGGGTTGAGAGGGGAGAAGAAGTTGTAAATGTCGTTTTCTGTGGCTTTGTATGGCAGCCCCCTCATGTGGACACAATGTCCAGTGGTACTCTGGACAGTAAATTCTCCATCTCCATATCTGTGATCATACATTCCAGAGAGACAGTAACTAAGGTCTCTTCCAAATAGGTCAGCGGTAAAGCCATAGCCATCGCTGAGGCCACTGTATTCTTCATAGCCCCCATAACCTGTGCTATAAGCACCAGACCTCATCCTCTCCAAGCCTGCCTGCTTGACTATGCCAATATACCTCCTGGCTGTGCCTGGGCGGTCATAGGGCCCTGGCCGCTGTACAGACATAAACTTCAGAGGGGGATCTGAGTATGACCTAACTTCTTCCTGACTGCTCTTGAACACTTCAATGTACCTATGCCCAATTCTTTCCTTGTGCTTCCCTAGAGCCTTCTCAGCTAACTCCTGTGAAGCAAACTGCACAAAAGCTTCCCCTGTAATCTTGCCCTCAGGGTCCACAGGCAGTGTGATCCCATTCGGCACGATTTCCAACCCTGAGAAGAACTGAACAATTTCCTCCTTGGTGCATCCAAATGGGAGTCCTCGAAGCCGCACGAAGCCATCATTGGCGGTGTCAGCACTGTTTGGACCACTGTGCTTCAACACCCAATCCATTTCAGTTCTGTGGGACTTGAACACCTCAATGTACCGGTGTCCCATACTTTCCCTGTCTTTTTTAAGGGCCATTTTCACATCATCTTCTGATTCAAGTTCAACGAAAGCCTCACCACTCTGCCTGCCTTCTCTAGTGTAGATGAAATGAATGCCTGCGACCCCATCATGAATTATGCAGCCGGAGAGGAAATTCTGCACATCCTCAACAGAGCAGGACCAGGGCAGGCCACGGAGCTTGACCACAAAGCCTTCACCTCCCTCAGGGCCCAGCATCATGGACACTTGACAGGGCAGACTTCAAACAAGCTCAGCTGGTGCTTTTTGTGGCTGAAAAGAAAGCAAAAACTACATAATTTTTCCTTTCATATTTATAACAAGAACATTCAGTAAATACGGTTTTCTCCCTTTCACAGATGAGGAAGGGAATAAGCTGAAGCTGAAGTTGAAATAAGAGAAGTTGAAAATATACCAAATACATTTGAGCTGACAGTCATTCCTGTGTCTTCCAAAAAATGTACATACTGCTCAGACTGAGAAAGTTACATAGAATGTAGAATAAAATCTGAAGAACAATACAGTGATCTAGAAGCTTTAACAGTGTCAAAAACCTACAAAATCTAATGGTCAATTATTGTAAGTTCTGGAAGGGAAGACAAGATAATCAATTGAGGTAACATTCAGAAACAGCAAGAGAACTCAGAACTAAAAGGAAAGAGATGAGGTGTATTACTGCATTCATTGCTAAAGTAAAAGACAGAACAGTATAACTTGGTACATTGAACTGAGAGGAACCTAAGCATTTGTCAGGTTGAGCAAAGGCATTTTCTTATTATGTATTTATTCCAGGTATTTCTCATGATGAAATTTGGTAGTTTGTTTATAAGAGCTCCTGTGACATTCTTCAACACCACAAAAGTAAAAACAAGTGATGTGTCAAATGAAACAAAATAAAATAAGTCAAGTGACACCAAACTGAAATCATATCCAGAAAAGTCCATCAACAGAATATTAGTTATATGCACCACAAATACAGAAATCAAATAAGCTTTTCAAGTTCACATATAAATAAAAGTATACACATGTACTGCTATGTTTTGTTGAGGGATTGGAAGAAAGAAAAGACAGTGTCTCCTTAGACAGTGAGAGGTACCCCTCTCATAGGGTGTCACAAAATGCACGTGGCATCTAGCACCCAGAGTTCAAGCTAAAACAGAGGGAAGGTTCAAATACAACTGGAAGGGAAGTTTTCTGAAGAGTAGGAATCGAACTGTCAGATAGCAATATATGTGTGAGACAAAAATATATATATATTATTTGACTTTACAGAGGTGGAGAGAGGGTATAGGGAAAGAGACATTAATCTGTTTTGTTGTTCCACTTATTTATGCATTCACTGGTTGTTTTTCATATGTGCCCTGACCAGGCATTGAACCCACAACCTTGGCACATCAGGATGAAGCTCTAACCAACTTAGCTACCTGGCCAGGGCCCAAATATATTAAGAGCCAAAAATATACTTTTAGCGGTCAATGTTCAAAATGTATGTATGTAAAAATAAAGTTAAATGTTTAATGAAAGTGTCATTTCACATTAAGTGTTAATAGATAGACATTAAAATCAGTCCTAAGAGATGCATTTCAAAGAAATGTGGGCCTATTAGTAGAAAAGAATAAACCAGAAAGCATGTTAGGTAATTTATGCACCCCCCCCCAAAGGATCAAATTTGTAATAAATATATAAAACACTCAACTGCACTAGTAGCAGAAAAACAAATTATTGCCAAATTATGTTTTGAACCACCGTTATTTTCATAATTTAAATAGTCAGTGTAGTAAATGAGGCTTTCTCTCAAGGTCTCAAATTCCAATGAATTCTCTCTCTCAGGTGATTCCCTAACCACACCCATAAGCCCTAGTTATTAACTCTTATAATAAAGGCTTACAGTTCTACAGGGGTGGGAAAAGGTAGGCTTATAGTTCTTAAGTACACAAAAGAGTTAATTCTTTTATAAGCTCGGTAATTCCTTCGTGATATGAATAACCAAACTCTCATTTTCTTTTTGCATTGCCCTCATATTTCTAGTTCCCATACTATAATAGCCCATTCCAGGATACTTGGAACTGGTTCTTAAAGCTCTTTAAGCATTAACAGCTGGCCCTTATTGCAACCCAATCTTCAGCTAAAGTGTCCTGTTTAAGGTGACTTCATTTACTCTCCCATTCCAAGTCCTCATTGGCACACAAACCACAGGATTAAGAGGTTCTAAGACCTTACAACTTTGGCCTGAAACACATTATCTAGCTCCTATCATCCCCACCATTTTAAAACTTCCTGTTTGTTCCTGTGCCTAGAATGTGCCAGGCTCTCTGCTCCCTTGGTAATTGACACACATGGTAATTCTCTTCAAACATATTTCACCCAAACTTCTTGTCTACATAAATCATACTAATCCTTAAGGCCCCGGCTCAAATATGCCACTGTTCCAAAATATCTTCCCCTGCTACAAACTAAATCTTATAATTCTGTGCTCCCACAGCATGCTTGCCATGATTTGTTTAAAATGTGTCTTCAAAAGTGCATTGGGAATCTGAGGGACAGGCTGTGTCTGTTCGGTCACTGTTGCCCAACCCCCGGGGCACAGCAGGCTGAAGATTAGCAACGGATTAACTTAAGGGATGGCCATGTGGGGGTGGCTCTAAAATATGGCAGTTTACTTAGAGAAAGACATGCAAGAAGACAAAATGACAGACATTTCATGATAATTATGCAATTAAATACCACAAAAACAGTAAAATATTCTCACCTTTTGTTTTCAGAATCCTCTACATTTTGATTATTTGCAGAGAATTAACAATACTTAAAACATTTAAACTCTAAAGAGCTCAGTTCTGCTAAATGTTAGATTTAAAGACAGTGACAAATACATCCTTTACTTCACATTCCTATATTTATATTTGTAAACTGAGAAATTACTTTTCTTAAAATAGCTCACCTTAAAGAACAAGAGGGAGATCCAACAGTCGGAGACACTCCTGGTAGGTACAAATTGTCCTAAAAAAGAGATATGGCCATGTTGCCTCAGTGCCCAATCACTCACCAGAGCAACCAGAGCAGGTCACAGGGCTGGCCTGAGTTCAGAGCTGCCTTCTTCCCAGAAACAAAGCAGGGCTGGGGGCTGTCCTAATTGAAGTACACACCTAGCCCACCCCCAAGCATTTAAGAGCTCTACCTTTTCATGGGGTAATGGTAACAGCAGGGAAACTCCCACTTGCCCGACAACTCAAACTCCAGAGTTTCTATACACAAAACTGTAATGGCAATAAGAAAATTTAGATACTGAGGGTGAGAGAGGCTCAAGACCAGAGCAGTCCCCGGAGGGGGGGGGGGGGCCAGGGCAGCCAACCTTCACTGAGATGGACTCCAGAGAGAGTTTGCTAGAAATCATTCAATGGGTTTTGTAATTTATAAACATCCCTGGGTGTCAGGGTGGAGACACTCAAGAATTTTTTCCCCCAGTTTTACCTGGTAATTTCACTTCCTGAGACCTGACATTCATTTTTTAATTAACTGAGGAAGAGTAAGAGGAAGAAATAAACTTTGCAACAGGAAAATCATTACTACCATCGCCCATTTCCACGTGATAAGGCTGAATATGTCTAAAATTAGTTTTGGAAACTGGTAAAGTCAATTCCCGTTGTGCCTATGTGTTACAGATAATATCTGCCTTGTCTTATTAGCCTCCTGTGATTATTATGAGATAGTACTTGGGAAAACCGCCACATAAATGTGAACTGCTACAGTTTAAAACAGTATTATCTGGGGCCGAGATTCTGCATTTTCTAACAGGCTGCATGGACTCCACAGAGGATCTCCCGAATATGTTCCTCATTACTGGTTAGACAGGATTTAACTCGGATTCAAGCAGATCCAATCAAGATAAACTGGGTGCGCCCTCGCGGGCCAGGGCTCATTAAGTTTATCTATGCGGTAAACAGGGCGGCTTAAACCCCACCTCCCATCTTCTCGAAGGTTCAGGGGCAGGAACTCAGGTGGAAGCCTGGCTTCCCCCTCCTTCAGTCATGTGCCAATGAGACCCGAAGAGCATTTTCACCTTCGTTTATAAACGAGTTTTAAGCTACAGCTGGCAGCACGAACAGCCAGGTTGTCCTGGATGTCGTAATTACTCATAAAGTTGTACTTCTAAATTTCAGCCCGCGGAAGACGCTGCCTCAGGGTCACATGGTTGACGTTTCCGCTTTAAGACTTACCGCTGAGGGAAGCAGGGCCGATTTCTATTTACATCAAGCGATCGTGGTTTACAGCCAAAGGACCCCAATTCCACCCGTCGTTTAAAAACGCAGAGAGCTCTGGGGAATCTCCAGGTGCATCTCCTTCTGTTATTAACCTGAAATCGAAACTGCCTGGTTACGGGCACAAGTTAGTCCGAGGCCGAAGCGCAGCCAGCCGCCAGGGCCGCGTCAGAGCGATTTCGGCGGGAAGCGTAGAAGCGATTCCGGACGTCCAGCTCCTGGGGCAACGCGACCCCGAAACAAGGAGAGGAGTTCGCTCCGCCTCCACTCGGTGCCCCGAGAGCCTCCGTCGGCCCAGCAGGGAGGGAGTAAAGCCGGACTCCAAGGCCCCCCATCCAGAGCCTGGGCGGGCTCAGCGGCGGCTTCCGGGGCGGAGCGAGCTACGGGTGGGGAAGAGCGGGCGGAGAACTGCTCGTCGGGACGCGTGGGGGGGGGGAGGGGGAGGGGGAACAGGCCTAGGCCTCCTGGGCCGGGAGGGGCTTCTCCGCGTCCGAGAGCTGACGGGCGCGTCAGGAAATTCTCGGGCCTGGAGAGGAGGGTTGGTTAAAAGGCGACGACTTCTCCCACCAGGATTCCTGGGTCGGCGGGGAGGCAGAGCTCCCGACCCAAGCGGGCTTCCTAGGAAGCCCTAGAGGAGTTCCCGGGACCCGCAGGGAGCCCGCAGCGCCCAAGGCTGAGGCGGAGCTCGAGTTGGGGGTACTTCCAGGGGTGGGGAGAAAGTTCCAGGGCCAGCTAGGGGGAAGAAAAAACGGGGGGCGATGGTGGGGAAGAACTGCCCCAATCGCAGGGGTGGGGGTGGAAACGGGGGAGGGGGTCGTCCGCTCGCGGCGGCTCACCACGACTGGTCTGGGGTCTTGGGAGTCCGGAAGGCCGGCGCGCGGGGCTGCGTCCCGGAGGCTGAGGCCGCGTGACTGGGAGGGCGGCGAGCCGGACGTGGGTCACGGGGTGTAAAGGAGGAAGTGCCACCGACCGGCCCGCCAAGATGTCACCAATGGAAACGCGTCCAGCAGGTGCGGCCCAGCGGCCCGCGCGGTTGGCCAAGGCAGGAAGTGGGCGGAGGGAAGAAAAGCAACGAGGAAGACTGTTCCCAGTTCTGAGGAAAGGTGCCAGGGTGGGGAAAAGTCCAGAGTACCAGCGGAGGGGAGGGCGGACAAGGTTATGTGGAAGGAGAAACCGTTAAAAAAAAAAAAGAAAAGAAAAAAAATCTCTGGAGGTAGGAAGAATTTAGACCGGGGACTAGTGGATATACAGTACCTTGTTTTGTAGATTTAACCTGACTCATAGTTTGAATAGTTTTTAAAAGATTAATTTTAAAACATGTAATTCTTCAACTTCATGCCTAACAAGGAATTACATTTCATGAAAACTTTGAATCCTAATTCAAATGAACACATTGGAAAACAAATTACAAGGCAATTGCAGTTATGTGAACAGTGACTGAATTATTTTGTATCAGGAATTATATATAGAATTTTAGTTGTAATTAGTTGCTGTGACTTTAAGAGTCATGTCACTATAAAAAGTTAACATTTAGAAACTAAAAAAGGGTCATTACTCAGAAATACATCTGATTAGTCTTAAAATTCTACTTACTAAAAATAATTACTAAGTTATAGGACTTAAAGGGAGAAAGGAACGTAATATGGAAGAATATGGTGATGCAATCTGTAAAGCCAGACTATAGGAAACTATAAAAAGACAAATGAGCCAACTCTCCAACATACTAGCTCCAAAGGAAAAAACCAAGGGGACATTACTGGCAAGACATTTAAGAGACTTATCAAAGATTCACAAGACATAAAATATATGTCTCTTGATCCAAACAAATGAGTAAAAGGACAGTTTAAGAGACATTTGACTAGAAATTTGTTATGAAATATTTACTTAATTTTAGATATGACAGAATTGTAGTTATGTTTAAAAAGCAAAGGAACTAATATTTAGAAATGCATTTTGAAGTATTTGTAGATGAAATTTGCCTCAAAATTATCTGAGTGAAGTGGATGGGGGATGTACAGAAAAGTGTCCAGAATTGGTAACTGTTCAAGCTGGGTGACAGGATTCAAAATCTAGCCATCCCATATAAAGTGAGAAACAGACACTAAAAACTCACACATTCAAGAGAAGTAAAACAAAATTGGCCCGTTTTTGGAAAGCACATCTCTACAGAAATGGGGACCTTGACTGCTTCATAAGCATTTATTTTGCTTCTTAAAATCCTCTCAAGTATATACTTGGTAATTCATATGACTGGCATGCATTTTCTCACTTATTTTATTTGAATGTATTTGTTGCAGTTGGTTTAACCGGTTGGTGATACCGGCAAGGCTAGTGTTAATAATTGATTAATCATGATAATGGTTCCTGCCAGTGAAGGAACAAGTACAGAATACACAGGGGAGCCTGGTTTGCCAACACAGAAGGCACCTGAAAACACCTGCAACAAGGGCTAAGCTTAATAAAGGAAGAAAACAGGGAGATCCTTCCTCCATAGGTCTCATTGGGTATTCTGGACTTAATTCAAAGGCCAATGGGAAGTCATGTAATTGTTTCAAATTATATTCTGCATTCTAAATGTATTCTACTTTCTGTTTTCAACAGAACAGTATAGCTGCTGTCTGGAAAGTAAATGGTGAGAACAGATTATACAAGTTTTGGAAGAATTAATGGTACCCTGCAACAGAAACATTGTAGTGAAAATTGAAGCATGTGAAAGGATCTGAGAAATGTGCAGTAGATAAAATTAACCAAGCTTAGAGTCATTCATTAACCCAGATACACTGTGCACTTATACAAGATGCATGTCTGCAGAACACTGAACAATAAAAATAATTTTTAGAATTAGTTTTATATTTTAAATATTTTATATTTATATTTTTATATTTTAGAAAATTATTTTCTAAAACTAATTTTTAGAAATGCACTTTGAAGTATTTGTGGATGAAATAGTGTGATGACTGGGACTGCTTCAAAACTATCTGAGTTAAGTAGATGGGAGATGTAGGAAAAAATTGTCCATAATTGTTAATTGTTGAAACTGGTTGATAGGATTCAAAATCTAGCCACCCCGTGTAAAGTGAGAAACAGACACTAAAGAAACAAATATCTGATAACAAATTCTGAAATGACCAAAAACTAGGAAATGGGGATTAATTTATATTGGGGTTCCATTTAAAAAGACCAGAAGCCATGCATAGGTAGCTCAAGTTTCAAAGTAGAAGCTAGAAGACCATATCATTCTTTTCTTTGTACAATATATTATCCTACTTATTCCCCCTGGATGTTTGCTCAAATTCTTTATAATTTTAAAATGCAACCCTTTGCCAGGATATTTTGATTTTGGTTGCTTTGCATAAATATTTTTATTTTGTGGTAAATCCTTTTAATTTTTGTATTTTCTTATGAAACCCACAAGAGAATTTTAGATATCATTTCTGCTGCTCATGTCTGTTTTCCATGTGAGTAGATAGTTCTGAGGAAGAAGCAATTCCCCTCTCAAGGGAATAATATGTGAGCAGAACCCAGACCCCTATCTGTTATGGTTTCCTGCTCTACTAGAAATTATATTGGAAACCTCAAAAGTCTTTTCCAAGCCAGCAATTTAAAGTCCTAGTTTAGTGGCTTTTAAGTATTTCTTGCTGTTAGGGACTAACTTGAGATGCAGGTCTAAACCAACTTCTTAAAAAAAAAAGGCAGACATGAAACGAAATTGTACCTAAAATTTCAAGGGGCTCAGGCACATTGTGAGAACTCTTATCTAATTTGCACAATATGCCACGTTTAAAACACAAAGCTACCTAAGACAGAAGGTGTAGATGAATCATTAAATACATTATTAACATTTTAAGTGTTCATTGCTATTACTACATTTTTATCCATCAAAGGGGATATGTCATGATCTGTAAGCAACAGGAAAGCTGTTTTCTATTATCTTTTAACTGTTAGGCCCTTTAGATTACTTAGTATATACCTACGTCTGAGGTAATATATACTGTTTTTCCTCAATCTTTATTTCTCAAAAGCTGTATTAACTTAAAAGCAAAAGTAGTATATGTGATGTCAGGTAAATTGTATCTATAAAGCTCGTATTTAAATTAACATAAGATAAGTTTTTGTCCAACAGAACAAGCAACTATTGCTCTACATATCTTTAAATTTCAGTAATTTTAAATAACTTCATATAACCAAAAAGTATTTCACATTTTTTTCATACTAAGTCTTAAAATCCTGTGTATATTTACACTTACAGTCCGGATCAATTTGGACCGGCCACATTTCAAGTGCTTACCAGCCACATGTGGCTAATAGCTACCATAAGGACAGTCACTGATCTATATCAACGATTTTCAACCTTTTTCATCTC
>VMDR010037467.1:0-10220 GCA_007922815.1 Macrotus californicus | reverse complement strand
CATTTTTTTAGACAATTGGAATATTACCCAGGACAGCCAGCATTCTCATCTTATTTCTGTTTTTACTTGCAATGTTTCTAATATTTACCATTAAATATAATCTTTGCTTGATATTTCTAGTAAATAATTTTAATCTAGGTAATAAAAGTTTCTTCTATACCTACTTAGGTATTAGTTGTGTATGTCTGTGTGTGTTTTAATCATGTATGGGTACTGAAATTTGAATTTCTAATTTGTTCTTTCTTTTAACTGCTTGTAATTTGTTTCCTGGGTGTAATACTTGCCTTAATCTTTTCAATAACTGCATTAGATTAATTTTACACATGTTGTTCTTAATGCCTTATTGGTTCTGTTTTTTTCAGACTGTGTTCTGTGTTTTGTGTCTCTCATTGGGTGACTTTCCTCAATCTCTCACTTCTGACTCCATCTCTCTATGATTTCTGCAGATGGTGGCTGTATACTTATATGTACAAGAAACCTGTCTGGAGGGAAAGTAGAAGCTTCTCTAAGGGACTGAGTTTCACAAGGCATTAAATGAGTGGGGGGCAGAAAAGGATGCCCCTGGTGGGACATCTTGGCACTTGGTCTGGGCTTAACAGTTCCTGTTCTCCACCTATCACCTAGGCTTGGCTGTCTATCCCAAGAATTGCTTCTTGGGAAAAAGATACTTTCTGTCATAGCTCCCTAGCCCTAAAACCAAGTGTGCATGTATGTTTCTAGGGTTCACCAGCCATGTCAATTTTAGTGCAACACCCAAGTCAGGCACCCTCCTGATGACCCCATGGCTTGCTCGAGCTTCTACTTTTCCCCACCTCTTAGCTCAAAGCAATCTGGTGCTGATGTCACTTTCATGGCGCTTCTCCCTTGGGCTTCTGCATGTGTTTGGGGCTGCTATTTATCTCTTTAAAATCCAGTCCCATTTGTTAAGTAATTTAGAGATTCATCCCAGTTTTTGAAAAATTTGTTTCTTTTACCAGGGAGAATCCCCACCAACAAACAAAATTATCTTTTGGAAGGTGGGCCCCTTGTAGTAGAGGCTTCCCCCACTAGGTGAGTGTTCTAGGAACCCATCTGTGTCTACTAGCTGGTGTTGTTATGAGAGGCTGCGTTTGGCTTCAGGGAATTTTTTTTGAAGATTTTTCAATGCATTTGCTCATCTCACCATGGGTGATTTGTGAGCACATCTGCCCATACCATACTGAGGATTCAGCAGTTTTTGACCAAAAGCAGCATGAGCCTTGTGTCCCATTCTCCCTATTCACCTTATCTCATCGTAAGTGAATTTTTGTCTGTTTGTTTGTTTCCCTGGATGAAAAAACTCCTCAAAGGGAAACATTTTCTGATGTGGAAAAAGTGAAACAAAAAAGTGGCAGAAGCACCAAAAGTCATCAAAATTGACACGTTCAACAACTGTTCTGAGCAGTGGAAAAACGTCTTGATAGGTTTATTGCATCAAATGGAGAGTGGTTTGAAAGTGATTGAAGTTTAAACATGTAAGAACAAATATACAATTTTTTATAAAGAAATTCTGGGGTTTTGGGGGTCTTCCCTTCATATTGGCGTGAATGTGTCTATGTATTTGTTGACTTAAACACATACACAGATGCATATATTTACTTAAATACATACACATACAAACTTTTATTTTTAGAGTTGTTCAGAGCTAGAGCTGTACCCTGGCTCAGTACGTGTCCAGCCTGCTGTTTGTAACCAGAGCATCTTATCATTAAATCGGTAGTGTTTGTCCACTGGGGACTTTTCCTACACTTGAACCTAATATCTTGCATAAGGTGGAAGAAGAACAGCATCAGATAGGATTTCATCAAATAGGATTTGACCTCAAAATGGCCTCTGTCTTAATCTAAATATGGAGGTGAGGCAGAGTTGAGCAATACAAAAGCTATCAGCAAATCACTGGGTTTGGCTCTTATTGATTTCACTTATTCCTCTGTGACCCGAAGTAAGTTATTCAATATCCTCTGAGCCTTCGCTGGGTTGTTGTGAGGTTCAAGTGGAAAAGTGTAAAGGAAAATAGTTTGTAACTGGTTAAACATTGTGCATGGAAATGATCATTGTTAGTATTACCCCATTATCTTTGATTTCTCATCTGTCACACTCGAATTTTCAAGTAGTTCACATGTTGTCAACACATGTTGCCTAATTACAGAAAAACATATTTGATGGGAATATTTCCATGTTATTCCAGCAAGATGACAACACATTTGCTTTTGAATAAACAATTTGCAGTGACTGAGAGAAGGTGTGGTACCATGGACTTTAGTATGGATTTTCGAGGCAGGGAGATGTGGGCTCTAATCTTCACATCCTTTCTGGCTAAATCCTTTATTGAAACAATCACGGCTCCCTGGCAGTTATATGCACCGTGTGGATTCCTTGACACTATTTCTGCAATAACTTCAGCTGACTTGAAGGATTAGGAGAACATCTCTGTGCCTCATTAAAACCCTGTGTTTGAAAGGATGGTGCAATTGATTAAGAATGTCTCAAAGAAGATTATCAGAATATCCTGACACGAAGACTTTCCTGGACTCTCATTGCTCAAAATGTCAATCTTTTATTGAGTCTACCATTCAATCTTGCTAAATTGCTAGTGCAGTTCACATTTCTCCATCCAGATTTACTAAGGATTTATCAGACAAAAAAAAAAAAAGTATACTAGATTCCTGTTCCGTATGTACCAATTTTTTTTCAGTATTACTTTGTGTTAGCCTTTATTGCCAACTGTAGAGCTGAGTCTTTGTTTCTGTTGAGATCATGAAGCCTGGATACAACGAAGCTCACGTGGAGGGGCTGAAATGACCACAAAGCCTTATCCAGAGCAAGGGGATCTCAGACACACTGCCGTCCAATTGCCGTTATGAAGCGGTTTATTTGTTTGTTATACTTGGTTTTGAGAGTTGGTTTATTTGGCTACACTTCCTAGAAATTTCCAGAAATACAATGTCAGGAAACAATAATTTACCTCTTGCAAACAATGAAATTGCTAAGATATTTTGTAAGCTTGAGATAGGTGGTTGGACTATATGAATTTTCAGGTTTTTGCCAGTGCTGAAAATCGGTAATTCTACAATGAATTAACATAAATCTCACAAATAGGACACCACTTTACTGGTTTGAGGGTAATACCAGGTCAAAGAGAAAGGCTGGTGTGTGTGATAGGTTTTGTTTGTTACTCCTGAAGTTTGTAGACAACCAAGTTAGAAGATGATTTGGCACTGAGTATTAAAGAAATAAAAATCTATTTATTGAAAATTTTAATTTTTTGTCATTTTCACTGCTCTTCTGTCTGTGGATTTGAATTTTAAAAGATTTGTTTTGTTGTCCTCCTACCATATCAAGGTCATTTTCTTATGAATATTAATGACTATCCTATTTGTTAAATCATCAAATACAAGTAGTTCTCAACACACAGAAACCTAGAGCATCAAATAGCACCTATGCTTTCTTGTGTACTGCCATTGGCAAATTCATGACCTTCGGACTCTGTTAACAGAATTTGTCATTCAAAGAAAAAAACAAACAATACCTATTATTAATCACCAGACACCTGAGAACCTGAGACCTACAGAATTGAATTTCAATGGATTGGCTTTAAGATATTATGTAAATGATGCACAGATTCAATATGAAGCTTGAATGGTGCTTAATGGGAAGTTGTGCGGTTCCCTGACATGTGGCAGGAACATGGGACTTGGAGAAGTCATACATGCACTAGCTGTGTAATCTCCCCAAAGGAAACTCAGCTGAACTTGTCAGATGAAGACACGGTCTCTCTTAGCAGCTTCAATGTTTCAACTGAAAAATAGATGTGAAAGCTCTTTGTAAATGACTTAAAATTGTTTAATATTTACCTCATTCTGAGCTTTTATAAAGTACTCCCAAAAGTACACATTTCTTCAAATATCAGAGCAGGTTGAAACCATCTTGAGCGTGGAGGACAGCTGAATGGGCAGGCTTTGACATGATGGAAATTTGGTCCAGGAACTGGGGGAACCCAGTATAGCTTACTGATCACAACACTGCTTTATCTCTCAGCAGAAGGTGCTCTGTGTCTCTCCACTACCATGGGGATGGGGCTTCTGTCTGTCTCCCTCCCATTATAACTGCCATTTCCCTAGGAGCCCACCCTGTTGCCTCTGGTGCTTTGATTCAAACTACTCATAGCTTCTTCTTACTCAGAAATTATCTATGCACAGCCCTGACCCTGTGCATCTTTTCAGCTTCTATTCACACTACCAATGAAACAACCATTTTTAGTTCACAGTCAAATAACCAAGAAAGAGAATATGTTTAATGTTTTTTTTTCTCAATGAAGAAAACTGTTTTCTGAACATAATATTCAGCAGGCTCCTAGTCTTGGATATAGATGCAGGCAGAAAATTTATCTTGCAATGGTTAAAGAGTGTTGCCTTGTTTTCCTCTCTGTCATTAATTGAGCAACCGAGGACAGAGCTTGTAAATTTATTTTTGAAGGCAGCTAACACTGAGAGAAGCAACCATCTAACTCTGGTGTCTTTATGTTTCTGAGCCCTTTCATAATTCTTAAAGGTAGCAGGAACCAAGTCGCACAAAGAACTGCCTTCAAAGAGAATATGTTTGGGGAATGTTTGAGGTCACAGACAAAATCTTCAACTGTCACCACACGCCATGACCTCTTGGCATCCACAGTGAGATGTGAGCGAGTCTTAAAGCTTCCCACTTGCTCTAAGGCCACACACAAATGCCATACATCCCTCATCCCCTGAGATGATGTTATGTGCCACCTGAAGGTCTGTAGTTCTAGATTCAAAAACATAGTTGATTCAAGTATTTTCTGTTAATAAAAGTTTGTAGGAAAGCTATGTGTGGTCATAGCAAAAGGTCACAGGAAAAGGCTGGACTCCTGGTAACAGGAGCCTCTCTGTGGGCCCCACAGAAGTGGAACCTGAAGTCCCCTCAGTACCCAGGCTTTTCTAGAGACCAAGCCAACTCCTCCCTGCTGCAGCTGTTTCAGTGCATGGATCCTACTCCACACTCTGCCATTGATACAACCCATGTACATCATTCCTGCCTCCTCTCCTGTGGTTCTTCTCACTTCTCCTGCTTCTTATCACATATGATTCATTCATAAACTGACAGTGTCTTTCACTGGTCAGTGAATTGTTTATGAAGAGGTTGCCCTGGGATAGGATGCCAGCACATAGTCCAGTAGCTGAGGATGAGGCAGCATGGCACGGGGAAAAGAGCTGTCACCAAGGAATCCAGGGCTGCTTTCCTCAGCCAGACAGTAAGCATGGCAACGTCTCTTAGAAATGACCATGCCTATGTTCTGGTCTACCCACCACCATCTCTCCTGGACCAGTGACAATCTCCTCTGTCCCACCATAGCCCTTTCCTCCCACTGTAAAACCCACTGTAAAACATTTAAAATTCAGCTCAGATCATGTCATTCCTTTGCTGAAAAAACTCCATTCTGAATAAAACCTAAACAATGCTATCCACAAGAGGACACATCATCTGTTCCTAAATTACTTCCTCATACTTACATCCCAAGGCTCTGCCCTCTCCCACTTTGTTCCTGCCACACCAGCCACCTTGTTGCTCCTCAGAACACCAAGCACTGTCTCTCCTCAGGGCTCTTTCACCCACTGTTTTCTCTCCCTGGCATATTCCTCTGACATCCATGTGCTCACTCTACAATTTCACTTGGGGCTTTTTCCAGAGAAGTCGTCTCTGACCCTTTATGTAAATTATAACCTGGCATCCTACCACTATCCCCTTGACCTCCTTGTATTGTATGTCTACTTTTTTTGTTTATTGTTTGCCTTCTCCATTAGAAGTTAAAACTCCATTATGACAAGGAGTTTATAGATTTGATTTACTCGTACATTCTAGAATCTACAACAATGTTCAGCACATAGTAGGTACTCAATAAATATTTGTCAAATGAGTGAACCTGAAGGCCTCATGGGCATAAAATAATGTGAGTTATATGTCTAGAACAAGACTACTGGAGGAGATGGATGAGCAACCGGGTGGAAGGTGGAATAATTCGAAGAAATAGGAAGTAAAAGGGAAAGAGATTTGATAGGGATGCAGTAACTATTGTGCTTGATGTTCTCAGAGATGTAGGAAAGGGAGCTGAAGACATGCATTCTGAGTTCAGAGAGAGGACTGTGCACGTATTTATTTCCTGGTCGTGGACTAAGTTGTAGTCACAGTACTGGGTGTAAGGATGGTACACGAGACATTAGGAGTGGTCTTGCCCCTCAAGAAGCTTATAACCTGATCACTTTAGAAAATAATCATCTATTTTCCATGGGAATTCTTGGAGATGTAAATCTCTTTGAGTTGTGGCAACAAGCTAATTTCCACGGAAGTTTTAGTGGAGCTCTGGTCAGTGAAAGAGAAGGGCCCTGATAAACAAGGGAACTGGCAAGAGCACAGAGACACAAATTAATAAGGAACCCAATCTAAGAGGATTAGGACCAGCAGGAAAAGATCTGGCTAGATGTCCATGACATTTCAATGAATCAATATATTTGTGACTAAGGAAATATGAAGCAAGAAGAAGAGCTTCAAGGTAATGGAGTTTTTGAGAGATTGAAAGAACAAAAATAGAGAAATCAGTGCAAGGAGGTGTTTAGGTTTGGTGGAGTTAAAAGAAAACGTTGATATTGAGAAAGTGGGACATTCAGCGGACTGACTGAACATGTAGGAGAAAGATCAGAGCAAGACATGGAGTTCTGGAGAGAATTTGTGCACATCTGGTGGTGAAGTACAAGTCACAGAGACTACGATGGTGCCCCCGGGAGTTGTGCAGTGCTATGATGCATGTTACAGCTATTTCAGTTAGAATTATTAAATATTTTTTTTCAAATAGATTGAACATATAGTCAATTAGTTAAAAAATCAAAAGAGAACCAGAGACATGGAAACGGAACAGACAGCTGCCAGAGGAAAGTGGGGAGGGGGGAATGGTGGAATGAAGGGGAAAGGACCAGTCAAAGAACATGTGTGAATGACCCATGGACATGGACATGGACAATGGTGTGGGGATTGACTGAGGGTATGGGAGGTGAACTGGACAGAGGCGGGCAGAGAGGGAAAATCTGCAACAATGGTGATAGAATGAACGAGTATTGAAAAAAAGGAAAGGAGGCACAAGAAAAAACAAAGAATTCTTAACCCTCAAAGGCGATAGTACTAGTAGGTGGGGCCTCTGGGAGGTGAGGAGGCCATGAGAATGGTGACCTCATGAATAGGATCAGGGCCTTTATAAATGGGACCCCACAGAGTTCCCTGCCCTCTTCCTCCATGTGAGGGTACAGCCCCAAGCCTGAGCCCAGAAAGGGTCCTTCACTAGACGATGCTGGCACCCTAATTTCAGACTTCTAGCCTCCAGAACTGTGAGCAATACATTTCTGCTGGTTATAAGAAAAAAATCAAACTGAACCTAGTATCCTATGAATTTACAAAAGATTTTAAAATATATGAGGATCTCTTATGTGAAAAAGACAGAATCAGGAACAAAGAGGAAAAAACATACTATGAAAGAAAAAGAACCAGATAAAGAAAACAGTTACTTCCACATGACTACTAACGTGGAAGAATACATGAGTTGATGTACATGGCATCAATCTTCCATGAAACAAAAAAGCCCAATATCTTAATCCCATAAATATGAAGGTTAAGCTGCATAAGAATCATCTCTGACAGGAAAACAATTTAAAAACTCTGAATATGCAGCTCTTCTGGTGCAACTACCCCAGGCCTTGTGCAATTATACAGTCAATAAAAGCTTTTGACGGTAACACTGGAGGGCATGTATTATGTCTACTCAACACACTTAGTTCATAAGCAAGTAGATAACTAAATGTCTTAATGAGGAGAAAAGGGAAGGGAAGATTAAAAATGGTGTGGTTAGGAGAAGCAGGATTTTAATCACTTGCTGCATATTTATAAACATCTAATCATATGCACGTGTATACACATGCACACACACAAATACACAGTCACACACTTCTTTGATTTAGTTCACTATTGAATGCTCATCTGTGATTTGTTAGGTGCGAGAGACTGTCCTTGACCCTCAGAGAAAATTCCTTTTATAATGACCAAAAGAAAATAAACTTCATTCTAAACCATTACAGTAATAGAGACTACAGTTTATTAGAGAGTTAGTTGCATCCTAATCAATAATTTCTGCATTGACAGTGCTAACAACCTTCAAAAGAAAACAGGAAGATTTTGTACCAGGCTGTATCCTCTGTTAAACCTAGACAAGTTTAAGGTAAATACCTGCACATATCACAAATGCAAAGAAACAAATATTAGTATATTGAAGATATTGTAAGGTATATTAAATAGAAAACATACTGAAGAGAAAAATGCTGCTGCCGATGCTGTAGCAATAAATTAGTAGGAAACCCTATTTACAGAGACTGTGTTTCATGAGGTCGGGAACCATACCTGTGCATATGCCACTGAATTACTACACCACCTAGAACCTGGTAGAAAGAAGCAATCAACAAATCTATGAATTAACTTAGCACTAATTGTCCTATGAACTATGGTATTACCGAGCAAAATGTTGGTTTTGGGGGTTAATTTTAAAACTTCGTTGTGAGATTAAGACAAACATACAGGTCACATTGAGAAGCCTATTCATTCATTCATTCATTCACTCACTCATGCTTCATTCTGAAAAGTATTTAAGTCTTAAAAATAACACATAATATAGGACAAGATACATGCAAAAATGGGGGTTTAGAAAACGAAGGTGAAGCAATAGAATAAAAGGTAGAGGGCAGAGTGTATGCAAAGTACATGCCATAGAAGTCTGGGCACTTGCCAAATGAGTGAATGGGTTTTGACTTTTGCCAATGCCAAGGGAAATGTTCCCATGGGGCCCCCAGCAACACCATCATGAAATAATGTGGTCCTCATCCAGCTTCTACCCTGATGCATAGGACAAATACATTATTTAATATTTAATCTCCTGAAAAAGTGCACTCCAAAAATGCATTACAGAGACTACTAGGTTGTAATCTTTCAAAGGATGGTGATTAACTAAAATCCTAGTGTTTTCATATCAGTCCCTGTCTGGTTCTCCAACCGAAGGATAAGTGATGTTTTAAATAAAGCTTAACTTTGCACAGCTTTCAAGGTTGATAATAGAGGAAAATGTGTAGGGAGCTTCTAAGACAGCTATGTTTACCTATACAGAAAGAAGAAACACTGGCATAATTAACTTGTGATATCCTTGGCTAATGTGCATTCATATTCTATATTAAAAAGTCACGTACAGGGTTGGTAGTGGTCAAAGTGAAAAGAACTAAAAATGATAATGAGGGAGAAATGTGGCTTGAGATTTCATTACTTAATATTGCAATTTAGACTTCAATATGTGCACATCGACAGCCTGCAGAGAGGCAGAGAGGATGAGGGCAGGAGACTGAGTCACTTGAGCCTGGTAGAGGAAATGAAAACGGAGAGAGAAAGCTGGGGGGCAAAGCAGAGAAGTTCCCCTTCTGCAGCAGCTTTGGGATTGTGTTCTGTGGTCCTCAGCTGGCCCAGATTACATACCACCTGTCTACTGAATTCAGACAAGGGTCTATCGTGGGAAAAACGTGAAACCACTGTTGGTTTTTATTTGATCTGCAGGATGGCTGGATTCTACACATCTATCCTGCCATATTTCCGTGTTCTGAAGGACAATGAAGCACATTATTAGGGTCAAATGCAAACGAGTGAGATGAGTTGATCCCCTAGAAATTTTAAAGGGGAAAAATAATAAATGGAATTCTCACAGAAAGCTTGTCCTGCTTTACCCTTCTTTTTTCTTCTTCCAAATTTAGATTTATTGTGTTCCCTCACATACCATTTAAGATTTGCTCTAGGCTTGACTCCAGGAATCAAGTATCTGTTTTAAATAAACAATCACTTGAAGAACTTAAAACACATTTCTCAGAGTCATCTCTTTCAGCTCTTTGAATCTTTTTTCTCCCAGATAACATATAAAGCTCAAGTTTTAAGCACTTGTATGTTTCTGTAATTTAGCTAGACTTGTGCAAAGTACTCCAGGAGAAAAAAGTACTTATTTATTTGCTGTACATTTTGCTTTCATTTATTACCTGCTTAAATAGCACTACAGAATATACTAATTACATTATATGGATTATCTCATTTTTCTCCCCACAAAAAAATCTCCTATGAGT
>VMDR010037466.1:0-10221 GCA_007922815.1 Macrotus californicus | reverse complement strand
TCTGACTGATTCTCAGAGATACCCACACCTTGGCTTCTCCTGTTTTTCCAGTTCTCAACAGGGCGATTTGGACATCACCTTCCTGTGGGGTTAGGACTCACTTCAAACAGTAAGAGCAATGGGGCGCTATGTGAGAACGAGCTTTTACACCTTTCCAGTTGAATCTTACCCATTTTCTTTTTTTAAATGTTTTATTGTTTCTGCTAATTACAGTTGTCCCATTTTTCCCCCTTCGTCCCCCACATCCAGACCATCCCCCCACTTGTATAGTCAATTCCCACACCGTTGTTAGTTTATTTGTTTCATTAGATTGCTGTTATAAGTGAGTTCATATGATATTTATGTTTAACCAACTGACTTATTTCACTTAACATGATAGTCTCCAGTTCCATCCATGCTGTTGCAAAAGGCATGAATTCCTTCTTTTTTTCCCTGCTGCCCAGTATTCCATTGAGTAAATGTGCCACAGCTTTTTTATCTACTCACTCACTAATGAGCACTTAGGCTGTTTCCAGCCTATTGCAAATAGCACTGCTATGAACATAGGGATGCATAGATTCTTTTCAATTGGTGTTTTGGGATTCTTAGGGCATATTCCAGTGGTGGAATTGCTGGGTCCAAAGGCAGTTCCATTTTAATTTTTTTGAGGAACCTCCATACTGTGTCCCACAGTGGCTGTATCTTTTCTCCATGTCCTTGCCAGCACTTATTGTTTGTTGATGTATTAATGATAGCCATTTTGGCAGGTCTGGGGTAATTTCCTCATTGTGGTTTTAATTTTCATCTCTTTGATGGCTAGTGATGTTGAACATCTTTTCATATGTCTATGGGTCATGAACTTCATCCACAGCTAAAATTCAAGGGAAGATAGTTTTGGTTTTTATAAAGCACTCTCAAACATTATCATAAAGCCATTAATCTGTGTCAAGATAAGAAAGTGGAGATGTCAATTGTCCAGTCACCTACCATTTGAATGCTCCTTGCAGATGTCTTTAGCTGCTATAAGTCTTCTAATATAAGACAAGGCCAGTACTTTCCTTCCCTTTGTGAGATCTAGCCCTAACCATGACACCTCCGATCTGCATAGGTGTCCTTTCTTCCAATCCAGCACCTGAGGCCTCCTTTTTCCTTCTAGATATGAAACCATCATGGGCAGCACAAGCTCAGAATCCCTATGCTGGGTCTTCTTTCCACCAATCACAGAGTAATGGGCTTAATCAAGCCAATGAAAAGAAAGGTCCTTGGTCCTTTATTTTCATTTCTGAAATTTATTTTCCCTTCACTTACACCTTTATTCCATGAAATCAGTACTGCCTAGAAATTGTTCTTACCACAATTACTCTGCTTTCCCAGAAACTCTGGAGCTGGCAGACGAGAGACATCTCAGCCCACCCCTAGGCCTCTGCATGCCACCATCCTTACTCACAGCTCCTGTGGGTTTTTCCAAGACAGAGAAGATTCAAAACACACTCTTTGAGGCAAAATGGCCCCAGGAGGAGAGTTATGCTAATATAACAGAGTCTGACAAGGAGTACAGCTCACTCCAACCCCTCAGCCATATCAGACTGCATATTTGAGAAGAACTGGCAAGTACTAAATAGAAAAAACACACTATTTCATTCTTGTGGTTTTTGTACCCCTTATTTCAGACAGGCTTGGACAAATTCTACTAATTCTATTGCTAAATGATGGCTCTGGAGGCATTTCTAGCAACTTGAGGGAGAAGGAGACAAGGAGAGAGGAGGAGAGGAAGGTGGAGTAGGATATGCCTGGGGGGCCTTGGTAGGGCTACCCAAACTCTATGGGAAATTGCTGCCACTCACAAATATTTTGAAACTTTGCTCCTATTGAGGTAGAAGTTAGCGAGAGTCAGAGGGCACACAGTGACAAAAGAAGGTGTAGCCCATCTGGAAGGTGAGGTCAGCTCAGTCCTGCAGTCCTTTGTGGAACAGCTGTTGCGTGTAGAGGTGAGCAATGTCCACCTGGTAGATGAACGAGGGTATAGAACTCTGGCTTTGGTCGTTGTCCAGGTACCAAGATTGATCAAAGCAAGAACAAGATTATAAGTTTTTGTATTCAAAGCAAAATATGGTGCTGAAAACATGGATGGGTCTAAAATATTAAGCCCAAGGAACTCTCAGAGAGTATAAAACCAATATTTGGAAGAAAAATGAGCAACTGGATCTGGAGCAGATTTAGAAGGTAAGGCCAGGAAAAATCCCTCTGAGAATGGCCTTGAAGGGAACACTGCACAGTGCAGGGAGAGCTATACAGGGCCCAGCTTGGATTAGAGAAGTGAATCCCAAGGTTTCATCCTCAGAGAATGAACACATCAGGAGAGAAGACAGCCATAGACACAGATAAAGGTACACCATACCATATTACACTCATGGATGTAATCTCTAAAATGCTAAAGTGAAAGAGGAAGCCTTACTGGGAGTGTTGTGGGGACAGTGTCATGGAGAATTTTGCGGAGGAGCCCATGATTCAGCAAGCTTTAGAGTGATGCTGACAGATGAGGATGTGGGGAAGGCCAACAGAATGACACATACAAAGGCATGGAGACATGAAACAGCATGGAGTGCGGGAGCGTAAGGAGTGAGACCACTCTGCAGGGGGAGAGCGAAGGGTGGAGTGAGAGTCAGGTCTGGAAGGCAGGACCTAAGGACTGGCATAATGATCAAGGGCCTCAACTTCTATGGAGTTGTGTTTGTTTTGCTTTTCACTAGAGGGGGCAGAGCTGCTGATCTGTTATAACTGGGGCTGTGTGACTCCCTCAGTTTTGAGTTTTCAAAGAATCAGTTCCTAGAGGGAGGGGCTGTAGCATGCAAGATCCATTTGTGCTACAAGGAGGAAAGGACTTGGCCAGTTAGAAAGCTATTGCAACGGTTCAGTTCAAGGCTAGTAAGGCTGGAACCAAAGTAGTGGCAGTGGTGTTGGGGCAGGGCATGGAGAACAGATTCACGGTATAGTTAAGACTTGATCATGGAGTTCCGGCCAAGATGGAGATGTAGGTAGAGACCCTTCACTTCCTTGCACAAACAAAAGAAGGATAACAACCAATCTGAAATCAATAAACAACCGGAAGTGTCAGAAAATCAAACTGCATGGAACTCCAACAACCAAGGAATTAAAGAAAAAATCAACCAGAACAACCAGACCGGTAAGGCGGTGGGCCTTGAGGGCTGACTCAGAAAAACTGCGGCAAGGCTGGGGGCTGTGGGGGTGGGGCTGGCTGCCGAGCCCAGTGGGCTGCATGGGAGGGGCTGAGGTAAGGGGACTCAGAGGTGGCTGTGGGCTACAGCTATGGTGGTAGGAGAAGCTCCCAGTCTCATACAAGAGTCCATTGAAAAGTGCACTAGAAATGAGCAGGCGAGCCTCACTGTTCCCTCTCTGACCCCTTCCAGACAAGCAGCACTGCAGCGCAGCGCAGCAAGGAGGGTTGCCCTGCTGGGGTGAATACCTAAGGCCCCGCCCCCTTATAACCTATCTGCTGTGCCAAGACAAAGAAACATGGCCCAAATGAAAGAACACAGCAAAGCCTCAGAAAAAGAACTAAGCGAGGAGGCGTTCGCCAACCTATCTGATGGAGAATTTAAAGCCCTGGTAATCAAAATGCTAACAGATCTGATGGAGCTTGGTTGAAAAATGAAAAAAACAAATGAAGGATACCCAAAGTGAAATACAGCAGAATGTTCAGGGAACTAACAGTGACAGGAGGGAAACCAGGACTCAAAGCAATGATTTGGAACAAAAGATAAAAATAAACATCTATTCAGAAGAAAATGAAGAAACAAGAATTCAAAAAAGTGAAGAGACTCTTACAAACCTCTGGGACAACCTGAAACATTCGACTATCTGAATCATAGGGGTTCCAGAAGGAGAAGAACAACAGCAAAAAATTGAAAACTCATTTGAACAAATAATGAAGGAAAACTTCCTTAGTCTGGCAAAGGAAATACATTTCCAGGAAGTCCAGGAAGCCCAGAGAGTCCCAAAGAAGTTGGACCCAAAGAGGAACACACCAAGATACATCATCATTAAGTTACCCAAGATTACAGATAAAGACAGAATCCTAAAAGAAGCAAGAGGAAAGGAGAGAGTTACCTACAAAGGGGTGTCCATTAGGCTATCAGCTGATTTCTCAAAAGAAAGCTTGCAGGCAGGAAGGGGCTGGAAGAAAGTATTCCAAGTCATGAAAGGCAAGGACCTACATCCAAGATTACGCTATCCAGCAAAGCTTTCATTTAGACTGGAAGGGCAGATAAAGTGCTTTCCAGATAAGGTCAAGTTAAAAAAGTTCATCATTACCAAGTCCTTATTATATGAAACGTTAAAGGGACTTATCTAAGAGCAAGAAGATAAAAAATATGAACAATAAAATAACAAACTCACAACCATCAACAAATGAATCTAAAAGAAAAAAAACAATGGAAATAAAAACTAAATAAACAACTAGAACAGGAACAGAAACAGAGAAATGGGCATCACATGGAGGGATTTCAGTGGGGAGGGAGAAGGGAGGAATAGAGGGGAAAGGTACAGGGAAGAAGAAGCACAATTGGTAGGCATAACATAGATGGGGAGAGATTAAAAATGGTATAGAAAACAGAAAACTCAAAGAACTTATATGTACAACCCATGAACGTGAACTAAGGGGGGGACTGCTGGAGGGTTGGGGGGACAGGGTGATGAGGGGATAGAGGGGGAAGAACTGGGAAAACTATAATAGCATAATCAATAAAAAATATTAAAAAAAACAGACTTGATCAAGAGTTAGCTATAAGAGGTGACATAGAGATAAGAGTCAAAGATGACCAGGTCAAATGCCGTTTACCCATCTGCTATTGTCTTTCATGTCTCTAACTTTCCATTGCACTTGACCTTTACATATAATACATGTGAACCAAAAAGGCTTTCTCATCTGCAACCCCCAACTAGCCTTTCCAAATTCATGGCTTACTGCTCTACCCCTTGCTGGCTGTGCCGGGGCCACATTGGCCGTGTGGAACACTCCAGGCGTGCTTCTGTCTCAGGACCTCTGCCTGTTCCATCTTTCTGTAGCGCTTTTCTCCTCGGTGCCCTCATGTCTGGCACTCTGATTCCGTTCAGGTCTCTGACCAAGTATCAATTTATCAGAGAAAACTCCCCTAACCACTCTATCTAAAATAAAACCATTCTTCCTGTGTCATTAAAAAAATATCCTCAACTCTGCTTGATTTTTCTGCAGAGTACTTAGCCACCCCCTTTTTGAAAAGTTCTGACTATTCTGTGGTAACTGGTAATCTTCAAACATTAGTGGTAAAATATAACAAAAATGTGTCTTGCTCATGCAACTTGTCCACAGCAGGCCTGCAGGGGCTTCCCTGGTGGCAATCACTCACTCTCAGGATAACGCATCACTAACGTGTTTCTTCCACAATCACGGCAGCGGTAGTAAGGGAATGTGGTAGTTTGTGCCCAGCTCTTAAAGCTTCTGCCTGCAAGTGACATGTAATTTCTACTCCTAATGCCATTGGCCATAACAAGTCACATGGTCACACTCACATCAAAGGGGGAAAGAAAGAATGGTGTCACCATGTGCCCAGCAAGCATGCAACCAGCAATATTTGGTGAACAGCACTAAGTTGGTACTATAATATCAGATACATTATACAGGGTAGAGCAAAAGTACGTTTACAGTTGTTCATATGGAAAAAGGCATACAGGTTATGATTATTACAATAGCTTTATTAACTCCGTGTTTTGCATACTCACAACTGTAAGCCTACTTTTGCCCCTTTGCCCCACCCTGTCTAGTTATTTCTTTGTTGTCAATCTCCCTTCTCCAGAGTTTGAGCTGCATAATAGCAATGTCTTTACTTTGTTTCCTGTGGTTTCTCTGATGTTTAGAACATGCTTGGCATGCAGTAAGTACTTAATAAACATTTGTTGAATGATTGGATAAATGTCTAAGCTTTTTCCCAAGACTGAAACTCCTTGAGGGCACACTCGATGCTCATTTATCTTTGTGTCTGCTTTGATTTCTGGAGAGTGTCTCTGACCCGCTAAACATTCATTAAACATTTTCCTGATGAAAAACAACCTATGGCTTAAGACCATGCCTTCTGTTTTTTAGAACTCAGAAATAGAATATTTTTCAGCTAAGAAAATACTGGAAACAGAATCAGATAATGAAGGGAGAGAAAGAAAGAGAAAAGAGGTGGAAGACTTTTGACAAAGTATGGCCTTGTGTTAGGCAATTCCAGAAGTCTCAAACTACACAGGGGTCAACTGAGTCGAGATTTCTTAAAATAAATGATATTCATTACCTGCATTTTATTCTAATCTACTTCCCACCCGCAAAGCCTTCAGCATATAGTCTAACACTCTCCTTCCCAATTTTGGCTGGAGCAAATTTAAAACTTAGAATGCTGCAGTGGCTCTCTGAGCACGGATCCAATCAGCAGTCAGTGACCCTTTTTAAAAAATTGCTGTTCTTCTTATGGGTTGGTTTTGAGTTTATCAACTAGTTGAAGATTCCTGTACAGTGAAAAACTCTGCAGTTATGGTATGCAAGAGACAAACCTTAGTGGGAAAGCAAATTAAAGAAAGGACCTTGGCCCTGGCTGGTGTGGCTCAGTGGATTGAGTACCCACCCGTGAACTAAAAAGGTCACGGGTTCGATTCCTGGTCAGGGCACAGGCCTGGGTTGTGGGCTGGGTCCCCAGTTGGGGGTGTGTAAAGAGGCAGCCACACATTGAGGTTTCTCTCTCTCCCTTCCTCCCTCCCTGCCCCTCTCTCTAAAAATGTATAAATAAAATCTTTAAATAAATAAAAGAAATCACCATGAAACACCCAAGATTGTGGTTGAGAGCATAAATGACACTTGTGCCCTGGGTGAGTGGCTCAGTTGGTTGGAGCATTGTCCCACAGACCAAAGGGTTGCAGGTTCAATTCCCGGTCAGGGCACACACCCACGTGGTGGGTTTAATCCCCAGCTGGGGCATGTATGAGAGGGCAGCCAGTCGATATTTCTCCTCATATCGATGTTTCTCAGTCTGTCTGTCTCTCTCAAAGACATGAAAAAATGCCCTTGAGTGAGGACAAAAAAATGATATTTGTGATATAGGCAATTGACCCTGATTGCAACTTGTCGGCTCCTAGATATTTGATGTCGACCTCTCCGAAATGTGGAATGAGTAGACAACTGAACATTCAATCTTGTTCAGAAATTGAGCGTTTATATTAACACATGTGTCCAAGCTTTGTACCCACAAAGAAACCTGTCTGGACCAAGACATAAAGATCTTTGAGGCCTTTTCAACAGGGAAAACTATAAGCATTGCCTCTTTCCCAAGAAAAAGCTGGATACAGTCAAAGCAGTGAGTCCTGTGCTTGTAGAATAGTTGGATTTTGTTTGCTGTTTTTTAGTCCTCCTGAAAGAGGAAAAGAGCAATTTGTTTATGGTGTAGTTAAAGGGTAGTGCTGACAAAAACACTTAACCTAGAAGTGAGCCCCAGGTATACCCAGATCTGCATCTCGCCCCTGAGGACCCAGACTGCAGTGTGGTACAGGCAGGTGGCACCAGGCGACTCCAGCAAGAATTAGTCCTTGGAGCTAGCAAGCATCTTGGAAACAAAGGCAGGGTTTCTGGCAAGTGAAAATGGGGCTCAAAGACAAGGCCTTTTGCAAGGTCTCCTTCCTGGCTAGAGGCTGTGGCTTGATTCTGGCATTCAG
This sequence comes from Macrotus californicus, assembly GCA_007922815.1. Classification (NCBI taxonomy): domain Eukaryota; kingdom Metazoa; phylum Chordata; class Mammalia; order Chiroptera; family Phyllostomidae; genus Macrotus; species Macrotus californicus. Next base: position 2,502 of record VMDR010037466.1, on the reverse strand, counting down.
TTTCTACCCGTGCTCTGGGATCTGGCATGACTTACCTGCTTCTCCGGACCCTCCCTCTGAAGCCACGTGACAAGGAAACTATAGTACTTGTAAATATTGATGTGTCAGATACCGATCAGGATGCATGCATGACCTCATTTAATTTTCAGAACAACCCTATGAAATTGTAAACTCATTTTTACAGAAAAGAAGCTATTAAGAAACTCACCCAAAGAGGCAGGGCTGGTAAATGGATGAGAGAGTATTTAAACCACCTCTGCCTGATTCTAGAGAAACACTGACCAAGAGAAATATAAAGCAGGCCCCATATATAATTTTAAAATTCCCTGTAGCCATATTTAAAATGTAAGGAGAAATGGATGACATTAATTTTAGTAATATATTTTCTCTAACCCAGTATATTAGAATATTATCACTTTAACATGTAATCAATATAAAATTATTAATAAATACTTAAATTCTCTTTTATTCTGTCTCATCATATGATGTGTATTTTACATGTATAGAAAATCTCAATTCGTAGCAGCCACATTCTAAGTGACCAAGAACCCCACGTGGCTAGTGACCAGTGCAGAGCAAGAAATCTACTTACGACTCCCTAGCATCTCTCACATGCTCCCAGTGCTGGGAGAGATTTAGGAGAGTGGAAATCAACACCTGATGTCACCGCTATCATCCTTAACGTAGAAGGAGGCCGTCGAGGCAGGGCTGCCACTAATACATTTGGTGAATATACATATATACAGATTCAAACAAAGACCCCTTCGGGGCAGACACAACCCTGCACTAGTGTGCATGACTTGGCAAGCAGAGTGCTTGCTAGAGTTTAGTCTCACCTGCCACCCGGCCGGGTACCCTTATATAGTGAACAACCTGCACAGCCATGCATGACAGCCCAGTTCCTCCATTTTTCTTGAGCAAACTCCCACAATTTTCTGGTTCTTAGTGACTAGGATTCAGCTGTGGAAAAATCTCTTTGTCAAGCTTTTGTATTCTGAGAAGTAATTCTTTTCCCTTCTCTTAATTTTTACATTCTTCTAAACATTTTTAATAGAAGGAAATGCTTCTAATTGAAAAAAAGCATCTTTCAATGGATTCCTTAATAAGGCAAACAGATTTCCACAACAGGACTCCGAAACCCTGCAAAAAGAAACCCTTGTCTCTTAACTCTGTTAATGGAGGAACTGTGTTTCCTCTTTGAGTGGAGAGTCCCTTAACCCACAACAGAAACCCCATCACCAATCTATGGAGATGAGCATGTTGTAGAGATGGACCAGATGGAAAGAGTCCGTGCTCCATCTGTTTATCATATAGATGTGGCCATTGTCCAAACTGTGTAAAATTGTCAGGAGAGAAAAACCCACAAGGCGATGTATTTTCAGGGTAATTGTAGCTCTATGGACTATTTTAAAAGCACTGCCTATTTGTGTGTGTGTGTGTGTGTGTGTGTGTGTGTGTGTGTGTGTTTGTAAGGGACACCTTCCATATCTCTCTGCATCCTGGTAGACCTGGGTTTGAACTTCTAGCCCATCTCTAACGGTTGTGTCAGGGTAGGTTAATTAATTTTGCTGCCCTTAAGTATGTCCACCTGTGTCATAGGGTTGGCATGAGAATTAAGAGATCATGGAGATTGTTCATATAGAGCAGTTAACATGGTGGTCAGCACACACTAAGTGCCTTAGAGCCTTGCAAGACTCTTAAGTTAGCTCTCTCACAGGATTCCTAACAATCAACTAATGGAGTCCCAGCATCCTTTAGATTTGAGACCTTAGGAAATAATTCACAAATGTGCCTCCTGTAATATAGCCTTGGGGATAAATTCAAGTACTCCAGCTGTAATTTTTTCACTTCAGGTCAGCAGCTGCTTGGTTTCAGATGCTGGGCTGGGTGGATCTGCAAAGAAACTTGTACCAAGGATGCCTCTCTCACAGTGCTTCTTAAAGTGTGCAAAGGGTTATACAGCACCATCCCGCCACGCTCACTTCACACAAACTCCTGGAGAAGAAAAATGGCTCTGGTTTGTAGTTGTAACTCCAGCATCTAGCCTTGTGCCTGGCATATGGTAAGTGCTCAAAAAGATGTTTCTGCATGAATGAAAGCAGTAGATGATGGGTGTCAACAAGAAATATGTCCATCAGTTCTGGACATTTTTCTCTGAGTCTTATTGCGAGTTCCATGTCCAACTGTTCCTCACACTGTTCTATGCCCATGTCAAGCTTACTGCATTTCCTGCCACTCAGCTTTCCATATGCTGTTCCTACTTTCTGAATTCTCTTCCTTCTTTCCTGGTGAGCTCCTAATCATCCATGATGATCCAATCAAGCACCCTCTCCTCAGGGGAACCGTCCTGGACCTTCCAGAGTTAATCACACTCTTCTGGGTGCTCTCCTGGTGTTTTGAGCAAGGCTGACTGTAACGCTTATAGGACACAGAAAAAAATCACAGATGGGGGCCTACATACCACTTGTCCAAATGTTTAAGAAGTTATAAACCAAGCTAATC
>VMDR010037465.1:0-10224 GCA_007922815.1 Macrotus californicus | reverse complement strand
CTTTCGGGTTTCTACTACAGGTTTTTGTTCTCTGGTTACCATGAGGCTTACATAAAATTTATAAGTGTATTTTAAGATGAAAACAACTTTAAACATATGCAGAAGCTCTACATTTTGTATTTTCTTTCCACATTTTATTTTTTGATGTAAAAATTTACATTTCTTACATTACTTCCCCATTATAGTTATTATAGTTATTATAGTTATAGTTATATTTAATTTTTTTGTCTTTTAGTCTTTACACTACAGTTATAGGTGCTTTATCCATCACAACACAAACTTAGAGTATTTTATATTTAGTTATTTACTTTCACCAGTGAGTTTTATGCTTTTATATGTTTTTCTGTTATAATTAACATTCTTTTGTTTCATCTTGAAAAACTCCCTTTAACATTTGTTGGAAGGCTGATCTGATGGTGATAAGTTTTTCAGCTTTTGTTTCTTTGAAAAATGATCTCTCCTCAGCTGTGAAGGACAATTTTGCTAGGTAGAGTATTCTTGGTTTGCAGTTACTTTGAATATATTATAACATTCCCCTCTGACCTGGAAAGTTTCTCCTGAAAATCTGCCGATCTTCTTATTGGGGTACCATTGGTAACAAATTGGTTTTCTCTTGTGCTTTTAAGATTCTTTCCTTGTCATTGACTTTTGATAATTTAATTATACTGTGTCGTGTTGTAGATCTCTTTAGATGTACCTCTTGGAACTCCCTGAGATTCCTGGATCCGCATGTCTCTTTATTTTCCCCAGGTTACAGAAGTTTTCAGCCATTATTTTATTGAGTAATCTTTCTACCCCTTTCTCTCTTCTTCTAGGACCTCTATAATACATATATGGGTCCTTCTACAGTGTTCTCTATATCCACTAAGTTAACTCAACTTTTGTTTATTTTTTATTTTATGTTTCTCTATTGGATGAATACCACTGCCCTGTCTTTAGTTCACTGATCTTTTTTCCACATGATCTAGTCTGTTGTTTAAGCCCTCTATTGCATGTTTTTCACGTTGGTTATTGCATTTTTCAGCTCAGTGATTTCAGTACGGCACTTTAAAATATTTTCTCTCCTTTTATTAAAAGTCTAATTTTGTTCATGCGTTGTTATCTTAACCTTGGCAATTATCTTATGACCGTTTATTTTGAACTCTCTATCAGGTAAATTACTTCATTTCATTATGATCCATTTCTGGAGACTTATCTCGTTCTTTTGCTAGGCACACTTTTTTCTGTTTCTTCACTTTCCTTGGCTCGCTGTGTTGGTGTCTGTGCAATAGGTAAAATAGCCCAACTTTCCCAGTCTTGACAGAATGACTTCTTTTAGGAGATGAACTACATCCATCAGCCTGGCCTTAGCTCCTGGTCATCTCAAACATTTGATTGTCCATGTGGCTCCCAGTAGTTGAGTGTATGCCAGGACCTATCAGTGTCCCACAGAGAAAGATTAGATTTTATAACTAGATGCAGCCTAGTTGAAAACTGGATCCTCAGGCAGCAGCTGGAAACTTACGTAGTTAAGTTTCTTCCAGAGAGAAATTGGGAGGTGGGCTTTTTGCCTATGATAGACCTGAGTATAAAGCTGTGGGGTGATATTTCTGCACCCATTAATAATTGATTCTTTGCTGAAGTCCTGTGGGACTTGCAAATGCAAATCTTGTTGGCTATCCAACCCAGGGGACATGGGAGTCTGCCTCTCAGGTAGAAGCTGCTAAGGTGTGGCACCAGACATATATATTAATTCCTTCCAGGGAGATACTGGTGACATAATGTCAGCTTGAGGGAGAAAGCAGGGGAGTGTCCACCAGATTCCCCTGTCTCCAGGAAGAAATATAGCCAGCCCCTATATGCCTGCTAAATTAGAAGCATGAGCCATTGGCAGAAGCTTTTAGTGTATGCATATGGACCCCTCTCAGGAAAAGACTGAGATGTGGGCATTTTCGCTTGCTCTCTCTGTGCTAGCCTTGGTTAAGCCCATTAAGACCTACTTCTTTGTTTGCTAAAGTCCTGGGGCCTTGTAAATGGAAGCCCTGTTGGCTATCAGAGCCAGTCAACCTGGGGGTCCATCCCTTCAGCAGTAGCACAAAAGCTGGTGCACAGACATGTGTACAAGCTCCTTCCAGGCAGATATTGGTGACATACTGGACTAGATGGACAAGGAAGGGGAAGTGTCTACCACTTTTCATGGTCTCTCCAGAGGACTGCAGCCTTCCCCTTGTAGCTTGACTTTCAGGAAGCAGCTTTCAAAGTGTGCATTTTTCTTGTTTCTTCTGCTCTGGGCCGTGGGCTGATTGCTCTGGCAGGTCCTCGCATGCCCATTAACAACTGCTTCTTTGTTTGCTGCAGTTTTATGGTCTCATGGATGCAAGCCTCATTTGATTTTTAGAGTTTGGTGTTTTGGAGGTCCATCTCTATTGAGTGGGATTCTTAAAAGTTGGAGCACTGAATGTGGGGTCACCCTTCACTCCTCAGGAAGAAGCTAGGAATTGGGCATTCCCTCTCAATTGCCTGGGGCTGTGCCAGGAATGTGGCTTATAGTGATAGTGTGTGTCAGCCTTTCCTAGCTATTTCAATGTGGGTACTTTCTCATTTTCCTGTTATGTAGGGGTCTTTCAGCCAGTTTTTGGATTTCTTTTTTTTTTTAATTAGTACATAAAGTTTTCTTTAAATATCTTTTTGGTGAGAGAAGATACCATACTTCAGCTCAATTAAGAGAAACAATATTAACAGTACCAAAGTCTTTTATTTCTTTATACTTCTTATGCCATGAATTCATTGGGAGTGGGTTCCAGCAGCTCAGGCTCCCTTCCATTGGTTCTCACACACTGTGCATCTCTGGGCGGAGCAGGCTGGCACTTCAGCTGAACCCAGGTACCTTTCTCTTTGGCCTCCTTCCTTTTCTGATCATTTTTCTTCACATATTTTAGGAAGTTTCCTTGGCTCTTAGAGTGCTTAATATGCTCAATACGTACATTAATTCTCTTGCAAGAATCTTGTCCTTAACTTGTTTGTTCACAACAGTGCCCACTGCATGCTGGGTGGCACTGTAGACTCCTCTCCTTTTGCCCTGGTAACAATTGTGGGGCATTCCTTTTTGAACAATGCCCATTCCCTTGATGTCTACAATATTATCTTTCTTGTAGATTGGCATGTGTGTGGCCAAAGGAACAACTCCATGTTTTCTAACAGGCCTAGAGAACATATAGCAGGTGCCTTTCCTTTCCTTTTGTTTTAGTCATTTTGGTGTATTACTGGATGATGGTGGTTTTGGCCAAAAAGAAAGCCTGGATTTTTTGCAGACGTAATTGCTGTATATAGTATGTTTGTGGGAGGAGGGGAATTTAGGGCCCTCCTACATTGTCATCTTGGTCAGCCCTCTCTGAAAAACGTTTTTAAGAAAGAAAATAGATGTGGTTCTTAACTCCTAACATATACAATTTTTGAGTTGTAAACTCCCAAAAATGCATATGGAAATATCATATACATTTTTTAATAGAAGCATAGATCACTTTATCAGATATATTTCTAATGTATAAAAGCTTTCATGTATCCACAAATCTTCTAAATGCATTAAAGATTAAGTTGAATATATGGAAGAAGTCTATAGCATTTTTGTTAGAGCAAAATTGTTTTTTAGACAGAACAATTATTATACTTATTTGTTTCTTACTTTTTCTTTTTGTGCCTGTGATTTATTAGTGCCAAACAAATCAGCTTTTTCCCCCTGAAAAACAGAAGTAATGACCATTCATTTGATGAAGCTCTTCATGTTCTCTCAAAGATTTTATCACATGCTTAGTTTTTCAAGTTTTACTGAGGGATGGTGAAGTTACAGGGTAAAAATAAGGGTGACCTGCAATTGGTTCATTCTATATGAATATGAGATTTGCAAAGTGCTTTCTTCTTCATGTAGATTTTCTAAAGAGGCTTAGGAGAATTAAATGGATGTATATCTGTGTGATGAAAACCAACCTTCATCCTAAATGAAATAAACAGGCACATCCACTGGAGGGTGCAGGCAGGAGCCTGGTTGCAAGTGTGTTGCCAGAAAACTGGCAGAGATGAAGGCAGGGCTGACATGGGGCAGGAATCTCTCAAATGGATGCCAAAGAGGCAGAACATTTTCATGAGGGTCAGTACAAGTGGCAGATAAATATGGCTGGAAATGCTCAGTACTGATGCCAAGGCAATTAATGAAGTGACAGGCTCTGTTTAAACTAAAAGGGCAGAATTATCCACCAAAAACCTGAAATGGTGACACCTCCATTTCTGAGGCAAGAAGACATAAATCTCAGGGTCAGAGATTTCTATTAGAGAGTGACATCTGCCTACATTTCACGGTGATCTAGCATCTGTACGTCATTCAAGAGTAAATCTGAGGTAACACCCCTAGCTGTGTAATGTGGAGTGCCTTTCATGTTTGCAGCTAAAGACTTCTGTTTGCATTCAGCTCCATTCCAAGGTGGCGTTGGGGGCTGGTGACTGGCAGGAATTATGGAATCTATTGGATTATATGTCATTCATTTTTTAAGTATTTTTATTGATTATGCTATTATACTTTTTCCAATTTTTCCCCTTTTATCCCCCCTCCACCCTGCCCCCCTCCACCCTCTAGCATTCCCCCTCTTTAGTTCATGTCCATGGGTTGTACATATAAGTTCTTTGAGTCCTCTGTTTTCTATCCCATTTTTTTATCTCTCCCTGTCTATTTTGTGTCTACTAATTATGCTGCTTCTTCCCTGTACCTTTCCCCCCCTATTCCTCCCTTCCCCCTCCCCACTGAAATCCCTCCATGTGATGTCCATTTCTCTGATTCTGTTCCTGATGTAGTTGTTTGCTTAGTTTTTGTTTTCATTGTTTTTCTTTTCTTTTAGGTTCATTTGTCAATAGTTTGTTGTCATTTTACTGATCATATTTTTTATCTTCTTTTTCTTAGATAAGTCCCTTTAACATTTCATATAATAATGGCATGGTGATGATGAATTCCTTTAACTCGACCTTATCTGGGAAGCACTTTATCTGCCCTTCCATTCTAAATGATAGCTTTGCTGGATAGAGTAATTTTGGATGTAGGCCCTTGCCTTTCATGACTTTGAATACTTCTTTCCAGCCCCTTCTTGCTTGCAAGGTTTCTTTTGAGAAACCAGCTGATAGTCTATGGGCACTCCTTTGTAGGTAACTCTTTCCTATCCTCTTGCTGGTTTTAAGATTGTCTCTTTGTGTTTAATCTTGGGTAACTTAATGATGATGTGCCTTGGTATGTTCCTCTTTGGGTCCAACTTCTTTGGGACTCTCTGGGCTTCCTGGACTTTCTGGAAGTCTATTTTCTTCACCAGATTGGGGAAGTTCTCCTTCATTATTTGTTCAAATAAATTTTCAGTTTCTTGCTCTTGTTCTTCTCCTTCTGGCACCCCTATGATGTGCATATTGGAACATTTCAAGTTGTCCCAGAGGTTCCTAAAGTTCACTTCATTATTTTGAATTCTTGTTTCTTTATTCTGTTCTGTTTGGATGTATATTTCTTCCTTTTGTTCCAAATTGTTGATTTGAGTCCTGGTTTCCTTCCTGTCATTGTTGGTTCCCTGAATATTTTGCTTTATTTCACTTTGGGTATCCTTCATTTGTTTTTTTCATTTTTCGACCAAGCTCAATCAGATCTATGGGCATTTTGATTACCAGGGCTTTATATTCTCCATCAGATAGGTTGGTGATCTCCTCTTCGCTTAGTTCTGAGGTTATACTCTGTTCTTTCATTTGGACCATATTTCTTTGTCTTGGTGCAACTGATAGTTGTAAGGGGGTAAGACCTTAGGTATTCACCTGGGCAGGACAACTCCCTTTGCTGTCCTGTGGTACTGCCTTTGGGGGAGGGACCAGAGAGGGAACAATGCAGCTCTCTTGCTTGTCCCTAGCACACTTTCTGTGGGACTCTTGTGTGAGATTGGGAGTTTCTCCCACTGCGGCAACCCCAGCCATAGCCCACAGCCACCTCTGAGTCCCCTTAAGTCAGACCCACCCCTAAGGCTGCCTGGTTGCTATGGTTTTTCTGAGTCTGCCCACCTAGTCTTCACCTTAGCAGTCTGGTTGTTCTGGTTGATTTTTTTTTTTAATTCTTTGGTTGTTGGAGTTCCATGCAGTTTGATTTTCTGGCACTTTTGGTTGTTTATTGATTTTTGATTGGTTGTTATCCTCCGTTTGGTTGTGCAAGGAGGCAAAGGGTTTCTACCTACACTTCCATCTTGGCTGGAACTCTCTATATGTCTCTGTCTCTGATGCAAGCTGTCCTCTCAGCCTCCCCTGCAGTTAAGGCACAGGTGTTTAATTCAAGCTTTACCAATCAGGTGCAGTTGCTCTGAATCTGGAGTCAGCAACTAGCAGTACTAAGTAGCTAGGATGGAGGAACCTAAGTTTCCAGGGCCAGCAGTAATAGCAACACAATGGCTATATCCACTGACTAGTGCCTGTGATGGTGGTGAGTATAGTGGGGTGTCTGGGGTTCAGAGGTGGCAGTGTCCTCAGAGGTCTGGTTTTGTTGTATGGGGATTTTGGCTATGGTACAGGTTAATGGATTAGCTTCCCTTGTTTTTAACTGTTTTCTACGTCTGGCCTTCCTGGAAACTATGAACTCTCCAGAAGCATTTCAGTGAAGTAGAATTTGTTTTGTGCTTATGTCAGCCAGAGTTGGTTGCTGTTGCAAACTTAGACAGGATACATGCCTAGGTTTCTGATGCTAATTGCTTTCTGGAATCAAGTTTGTGACCTGTGGCTTGTCTACATCTGATTTGTCTCTAAAAGGGTCTAATGTTATTTTATAAATAGCTTATCATCATTTAAACTGTGATTTCAATGTCACATATTTGTTATTCAAAAAATCAACGTTTAATAAACACTGACTATGTAGCAAGCCTTATGTTAGAAATGGGGCTGAGCAAAGCTCCGCATCTCATGGCGATCACTGTCTGAGAAGAGGACGTACAAAAGGATGGGGAGTTGCAATATTGCCACAGTAAAAGACGCTGGGCTATAGGACATGTAAGAAGCTCATCTAACCCAGCCCTATGGGGACTGAATAACGACATATATTATATATATCTTCACCTGAATGTTCTACCTTTGTCTTAAACTCATCTTCATTTTCTGCTTCTGCCCCCTTACTTCATGTCCTTATTATTGTATTTCCAGTATGACACCATAATTCTCCCAGGTTTTAGACCTATACCTGGGGGATAATTTTTCACCTTAATTCTCTCTAATCACTTAGTTCACAAATTACAAACTAAAGACGCATATTTGCACACCACATCTGAAACGGTAGCTTCATGAATACTTTGTATGATGGTCTCCGTTTTTTTCTATCCTCTTCTATTATAGTCTGTGTTTCAAAAAATGCTACATGCAATCCACTAAATTGATTAGGTGAGTCACTAATGTTTTATTGTTGATTCTCGAAACACTGCTTTCTGCCATATATTCAAACACTTACTTCCAACTAGGTTGTTTATTTTCACTTAGGTGTGGCCTTTCCATGCTTAAATAGTGGCGACAGCTGAGAACTTTCCTTCCACCCACTTTCCCCTGAACTCTGTTCTCACCATAGCACAGAAGGTCTCCACTCTCTTTCTTTTCCATTCACTTAAGTTTAGCTTTCACCACTAGTCAGACAAGCTGCTGTTACTAAGGTCACTAGCTACTTCCATATTTCTAACTCCAAAAGCTATATAGGGTGGGCAAAGGTAGGTTTACAGTTGTGCGTACACAAAACACACTTCATTCTTCTATTGTTATTTATTAATTATTATATTATTTTCCATGTGAATGACTGTAAACCTACTTTTGCCCACCCTGTAATTCAATCATTTTCTTGCTATCTCCCTTCTTCAGAAACATTTCTGAACATGGTTGCTGTTACCTCCACCTTACTGGTTTTTCTTTTGTTTCTCTGGTCTTTCCTTGTTTTAGGCCCTCTTTTCAGGCCCATCCTCTTCAATCTGGCCATTCAAAATTTCTCAAGACTTTCAGTTTTTTCTTGCTCTGCTGGCTCATGCCCACAGCTCTCAGAGGAGATGGCTGGGGGAAACTGTAGTTTCTGCCAGTGAGATGCCAGTTATCCAGACAAGCTCACCCATCAATAGCAGATGTCAGAAATGAGATGGAATGTCCTGATTCCTCTGACCATGAAGGAAATGAAGATATCCTGGAGAATGTCCAGAGGCAGAAAAGACTTTGGATCTCAATATTATCCCATAGAAATGAATTCTACAAAATTTTCTCTAAGATCCTGCTTAGTATTCACTCTCAAACATTCTCTAAGGCTCCCAAAGAATTTGGTAAATAACATCCCATTACTGTGTATCTTTGCAGAGGAAACATGCCTTGTGGGCTATTCTCTAGATTCTGGATGTAAATAAACAAAGTTCATATTCAGACCTACATAAAATGTATCTAACACTTGCCATATGCCAGACACTGCACAGTTTGGACAGTTGAATGTTTCATGTGATTTTCCCAGTGACATTGTGAAATAGACATTAACATTCCCATTTTATAGGTAAGCGAATTGAGGCTCAGACAGATTATGCAATTTGTCAAAAATATCTTGTAAGAGTCAGGTTCCTGGGTGAAAATGCATGTTATTTGATTTCAAATCTCCTATTTGTTTTACACTACCCTAAACAAAGTCTTGTATATGTGCCAAATCTCATGAAACTCAACTTTTCTTCCGGCTTAAAATCAGCAACTACTTGAGATAAAGCGGATATGCTATTCTACAACTCTCCGTTTCTCATATGTGAACTAAATGAGTCATGAGCCATATTATTTCAGGTCACACAACTGACTGGGATTTGACTGAAATCTTTTGAGAGGATATGAAATCACACACTTGTACATAACTGCACGTGATATAATAGTCCGAGCAAGAGGTAAACTGGAGCTCTCATATTTGAGGACCTCAAGACCCATGAGAGCTGTACTTGTGCTTTAATTGATCAGTGTGGCATACTTCTCTTTTAAATAGTTTTGAGATTGCTATTAGGCATGGTGGATATTCCCATTAATTTGTTTCTGTCCTCATCACTCCCTGATCCTACAGCCAATTCATACCTGTCTGTGATCTGCCTGACTCCTGAAGGCATTTGAGTTTGAATTCCTGATTAAAGGCTTCAGAATCAATTATAATTTCACTTGAGGATATAGTGGTTTTATGACCTGAACATTTTAGACTGCACCATAGAGAACAGAATAATCATAGAACTGATTAATTTCACTATAGGCTAGATTATGCTAGGCTAGTTATATTTAAGACATAGTTATTAGTCTCTAGAAGCTCACAGACTAGTGAGGGTATAGACATATAGAAATATATACCATGCAAGAGGTATGCATAGGTAAAAAGACACCCTACACTACAGGTAAAGAATGAAATCTTCAACAGAGTATGTAACTTCTGAATTGTGTCTTGAAATTACTTTTCTACCAAAGTAGGCAAGAAAGGCCATATTTGACACATGGGAAAACAAATGTATTAAAGAATATGGCTCGATGGGGTAAGAACACACTGTCTGGTTGTGATAGTGACATCATGTGCATGGAACCCTGGCAAGGGTTGAAGTAAGAAAGGGGAGTGTTGTACAGAATGCAAAAGATCTTCTATGTTGTGTTAACAAGTTTAGGTTTTATTCTATTGATAATAGGGAATTATTAAATGATTTAATTGATTAATAACATGAATGAATTTGTGTTTTTGGAAGAAACTCTTTGAAGTTAAAATTAGAAGGAAAAGACAGTCAAGACAGAGATCATGGTGGGAACTTATTCAATAGCACAGATCACAACTATGAGGGCTTGAACTGAGAAAATGGCAATTGGTAAGAGGAACCTTAGTTCCAAGGGATTATTAAGAGATAGGAGGGAGTATTCAAAGTAATGAAAGGCAAGGACCTACAACCTAGATGACTCTATCCAAAAAAGTTATCATTTAGAATGGAAGGGTAGATAAAGTGCTTCCCAGATAAGGTCAAGTTCAAGGAGTTCATCATCACCAAGCCCTTATTATATGAAATATTAAAGGAACTTATCTAAGAAAAACAATATGATAAAAAATATGAACAATAAAATGACAACAAACTTACAACTATCAACAACTGAACCTAAAAACAAAAACGAACTAAGCAAACAATTAGAACAGGAACAGAATCAGAGAAATGGAGATCACATGGAGGGTTATCAGTGGGG
>VMDR010037464.1:0-10219 GCA_007922815.1 Macrotus californicus | reverse complement strand
ACCCCAAATAGCCACAAAAATTTTGAGGAAAAAGAATAAAACTTGGAGGGATCTTGCTATCTTTTATCAAACTAAAATATAAGGCCATACTAATAAAAACAGCATAGTATATAGATCAGTGGAACAGAATAGAAAGCCCAGAAATAAATCCATGCTTTTATGGTCAATTAATATTTGACAAAGTAGGCAAGACATATAATGAGGTAAAGACACTCTATTTAATAAATGATGTTAGGAAAATTGGACAGGCACATGCAAAAAAATGAAATTAGACCACCTATTCACACAATGCACAAGAATAAATTCAAAAGGGATGAAAGACCTATATATAAGACTTGAAACCATAAAAATCCTAGGAGAAAACATAGGCAGTAAAATCTCGAACATTTTTCACAGCAATATTTTTTTCTCATGTATCTCCCCAGGCAAGGGAAACAAAGGGAGAAATAAACAAATGGGACTACATCAAACTAAAAAGTTTGTGCACAGCAAAGGAAACCATCAGCATAATGAAAAGACAACCCACTGCAAGGGAGAACATACTTGCCAAGAGGTTAATAACCAAAATTTATAAAGAAATTCTACAACTCAACACCAACAAAAAAATCCAATTAAAAAATGGGCAAAGGACCTAAACAGGCATTTGTCCAGAGAGGGCATACAGATGGCCGGTAGACATGAGAAGAACTCCATGCCACTAATCACCAGAGAAAAGCAAATTAAAAACACAGTGAAATATCTCCTCACACATGCCTAAATGGCTACCATCAGTTCATCAACAAACAACAAGTGTTAGTAAGGATATGGGAAAAGGGGGACCCTCCTGCCCTGATGGTAGAAGTGCAGATTGGTGCAGCCACTGTGGAAAACAGAATGGAGTTTCCACAAAAAATTAAATATGGAACTGCCTGATGACCCAGTATTTCCACTTCTAGGAATATATCCTAAGAATCTGAAACACTGATTCAAAAGAACATATGTGTCCCTATATTTACTGCAGCATTATTTATAATACCCAAGATTTTGGAAGCAGCCCAAATGTCCATCAACAAATGAGTGGACAAAAAAAAAAAATCTGTGGTACATTTACACAATGGAATACTACTCAGCTGTAAAAAAAAAAAAAAAAAGGGAAATCTCATCTTTTTGGATAGCAGGGATGGACCTGGAGAGTATTATGCTAACTGAAATAAGCCAGTCAGAGAAAGTCAAATACCATATGATGTTACTTACATCTGGAATCTAATGAACAAAATAAGCTAGTAAACAAAACAGAAACAGATCCATAGAAAGAGAGAACAGACTGATAGCTGTTAGAAGGGAGGGGGCAGGGACGCTGGATAAAAAAAGGTGAAGGGATTAGGCAACAAAAGAAAGAAAGAAGGAAAGGAAGGAAGGAAGGAAGATTTCCTAGACAGAGACAACAATATGGTGATTACCACAAGGAAGGAAAGTGGAGGGAACTAGGAGACAGTAAAGGCGGGATAAACGTTGATTTGTTGATTGAAGGAGGCTTGCTTGGGGTGGTGAACACACAATACAATACATAGATGATGTATTACAGAACTGTACATCTGAAACCTATATAATTTTATTCACCGATGTCACCTGAATAAATTTAATAAAATTTATTTTTAAATCTAAAATGAAGAAGAGCTTAATATAGTAAAGCCCCATTAGAGAATTTGAACTTCAATCTAAATGTGTGGGAGGCCAAGGAATCAATTTAGGAAGGGCAGTGGGCTGTTTCAGTGAAGCACTATGAATAATCAACCCCGGCTGCTGTGAGGGTGGAGTGAAGGACAAGGCAGGAGTCAAGAGTATTAAGATGAGGGTCTTGTACACTGTTTATGCTGGTCCCAACTAGACAAGAGACAAGGGGGATTAAAGAGAGGTAGATGAATCCAAGAGAACTGTTTTAGGAAGAATTGCTACTGCTTAGCAATCAACTGAATTTTAGTGTAAAGATAATGAAGGCCCAAATATCATGAACACCTGACCAATGATAGTATACTTCAGTAAGATAGGAAACACAAAAGAAGGACAGGTGTAGCGAGTGGAAGAGAAAGATGAATTTCATTTTAGATATTTAAAGTTTAAATGATCTGTTTCTAGCTTTCAGACTGGTATGTGGTTTATAGGCTCAGAGGGAAATTTGGACTAGACACACTGATTTGGGAGCCATTGATTTACATGTGATAGCTGAAATTATGAGGGGCTGGGGGAGATGCCCCTGTGGAGAGCACAGAACAAAAAGTAATTGTACAGACCTCTGGAGAAGATCCCATTTTAAGGAAAAGGACAGAAGTAGGGGTCTATAAAGGACTCTGTAAATGTGTTTATGTTTCGGTGCTAGGAGAGATGGGCAGGGGGAATAGGAGAATTAAAATGGGAGTTTGCACAGTCTGAATCACTCCCAGTTTACCTACTCAGCCTTCTGTCCTGCTTTCCACAGTTACTTTCTGAAATTTCTTAAGTCTCCTACCCCTTCACCTCTTAGCTTCAGATGAAGATTGTTTCAAGAGAGAGTGCTTAAAGTCTGTCAAGTACTATGACTGATGAGAAGTCCTCTGGGGAATGAACTGCCAACAGATTCCTGGTGGCACTGGTGAAAGCAGTTAATGCAGATGAGAGGAGGTGGATCCAGTCTGAGGTGGGTAGAAGTGGAAAGTAAGGAATCGGGTGCATCAGGTTTGGTGATTAAGAGAAGGAGGGAACCCGGGAAGTGGCAAAAGGGCAGAGTGGCACTGAGGGCATTTTACTTTCCCTTTACTCTCTTGCTCCTCCCACCTCTACAATAGAGGGAGAAACTTGAGCAAGTTTAAATACTGGTTTGAAGGATGGATCAGAAAGAAAAAGGCTGACAATAAATAAATGAGAGGCAAAAAAATCAATATGCAAAATCCTTTTAAAAAAAGTTATGATCACAGTCTGGATAGAAGTACCATATTTGTCCTAAAAACAAGGGACATTTTTCCATAGTATCAGGAGGCAAATAGAGAACTGGTAAATAAATGCAGGTACTTTTTTCTGACTTTATGGCATGAAGTCTTGGTTCTCCCAATATGAAAATTCTACATTCACTGAGGAATGAGGCCAAGCTATCTGCTGAGCTTGATTGGAGAGATGGTGACGAGAGAGATTTGAGAAGAGAAGGTTGGAAAAAAGGAGCTTTGGAAAACAGATGAAAAGCTAAGCAGAAAAGCATAGAATGGTTCTTTCCTGGTAGTTTTGGCTTCACTGTGCCAGATTTTACTTTTAACTTAAAAAAGAATTTTTCCCTTCCAAACACAACACTAAGCAATATTTATTTTCTGATTGCGTAGTATAAAATAAGACGGAAGCTCCCAGCATTACAAACAGAACAATAGCAACGAAGACCAACAGCAGAAGCCTTGAGCTAAAACATTTCTCATATACACATTCCAATGACTGGAAATACATTTAGGTTCAACAAAACACTTTTTTTAATGCAAAAGACTCAAGTGTTTAAAACGTTTCAAGGCTTTTATCCATTCATAGGGTTAATAATTGATCGAATCAATCCCTATGTGAGATGTATCTTTAATACAAATTTCAAAGGAAAAGAGGGGGGAAGAGAAGACTCTGAGCAGGAAAAAGCAGGGAAGAGGGGTTAAGGTGATACACTGGCTTATATTTCTAGCCTTTCCTGAACATTATCCCCTTGGCCTCCTTGATGTTTATCTTTCCTTCTCTATTTTACATAATGTTAGAACTCGACATGTTTGCCTCAAAATGCTGAGGATCTTGCAGAAAATGTAATTCCTTCAGCTCATGAAAGAGGAGTTGAAAGTTTCTACAGAAGTTATGAGGGGGGACAATCCCATTACATAGTTATTAATATGACACCCCTCTATTAGGCTATCTAAAAATAATAAAATTCAATCAGCTAGGGAAGTTTTCCAAGCATTTTAGGCATATTAGCTAATTTAACCACTACATCAACTCAATGAAGTAGGCACTAATTTTATACTTATTTAGAAATGGTTAACCTGAGGCACAGAGTAGATAAGTGACCTGCCCAGGATCGCTCAGTAAGTACTAGAACTGAAACTAAAAATAGACATCCTGGATGAGTATCCACACACTCTTCACCACTGGGTATATTTCCTTTTATAATTAGCATTTCGTTTCTTATGGTGCTGTGGTCTAGGATACTTCCAATGCAGTTTATTATATGGTAAATGATATATAGTCCAACACTCTAATATTGGTAAAATCATCACAGTATGATCTTGAAAACTTTTGAAAAAAACTCATTGCTTTTGCAACACAGGATAGTAATATTACATCTATTGTGATTTCCTGTGACTACTTAAGAACATCTTGACATGGTGTCTGGCATATGGAAAAATAATAAATAAATATTACCTTATTGGTATACTATCTTTTATTACTGTTATTCTTATTGTTTTATTATAATTATCTTATTACTTTTATTATTCATATATTATCTTAAATTATTGGCAACTTAATACTGCTTTCTCCTTATTCTTGTAATAATACTGCCCCATCCCACTACCTATACTTAATCAAATTGCTATTCCTTTGCTCTGTGTATCTTTTTGGTCATTTTCTAAATTTATTTTGGCAGATATATTGTTATTGAGTGGGTTGCCACATAGTTTCTTGACATTTCCATTCAGCATTACAGTCTCTAATCCTTACTGTAGGATTATATATACTATGAAAAACATCTAATTACCTACGTATCATCTACATACATATTATACCCAAAATATGCCTATATTGTTTCTTACTTTACAGAACATTTCACAAATGTTTAATTACCTCTCCAAATCAGTAAGATAATTGCAGAGGAAAAATCTCAGACCTCTCTGCCCGGAGGCACTCAAACCATTAAAGTTCCGTTTTCATAACAGCCTTTTCTACTTCTCCCACTCTCCCCACTTCCTCATCTGTCTTCACTCCCACAGGGACTGGCACCTCATTCTCTCCTGGTTTCTTTTGTCTCCTACCAACCACAACCCCACATCCAGAGGTTTATGTCAATACTAACCCCACCAATACCTCTTAACTGTCTTAAAATATGCAGTATTTGAGATGTATATTTAGTCTTACCAGTTAATTTTTGACGATTTTGTTTACCCCTCTACAACTGTAACTACAATCAAGAGAGTACCTGGGTGTAATTAGCTAACCCATTGACCTTTTGAAAGTCCTCACTTGCCTTAACTGTGGCTGTTAACACTGCTCATCATTTCTTCTTTTTTATGACTCCACAGTGCATTGACTCAAGCTTTATCTCAGTGCCTTACTTAACGGTGGAGGGTTAAATCAGTACATGTATAAGAAACACTGAGGGCATCATAAATATCACAGGATAACTGATGTTTTCTTTACCTCTTCCAAACTCCAAATACTTAGAGCATGTATTTCTTACAAAACAATAAAATCAATCCCTGTACTGTAAGTGTGTACATGTCTTTTCTTAATGAACAAACCATAAAATAATTGAAAACAGATTCCTCTCTTCCTCACTTGTTTGCATGAGGGTCTAGCACAGTATCATGCACATATTCAATAAATACCTATTTTATCAACAATAGGCAAGTTGATAGAGGCATGTTTTCTTATTATATCTTTATTAGGGTTACACAATATTAAGCTTACTTATTACCTCCAATAAATGTTCTAAAAACTAAGAAAAAGGTAGCAGTGCTCTTTGTTAAGTGTCTCTTAATTGAATATTTACTATGTAACAGGCAATTTATATATATTAATCTAATTACTTCTCTCTGCTACTGTTTTATGAGGTAATATCTGTGGTAACATATGAAAAGCTGAAGTTTAAAGGTGTTAGGATGCCCCAGATGATGTATTTCAGCAAGTGGCAACACCAACATATGAACTTGGAAGTATCTGCCCTTCCCTCAGCCTAATCCCAACCCTGTCCCATTTTGATAACAAGATGTGGCTCAATCTTCACCTCCTGTAAGGGTGAAGCTCTAATGGATCCAGACACCTCATCATTCTCTTTTTTTTCTAAATGCCAATGGTACACGTAGAAGATTCTACTATGAACTGCTTGTTTCTTTGTTCATGAATATCAATTTTATCTCTCCAATTCACTGCTGAGAAAATTAAGAGAGGGCATAATGCAATACACTTTTTCTGTAGCTCCTAACGCTAACTGAAGGGAACAGTAATTACATAAAGTAGCTACATGAGTTTTGATAGTTTCTACTTTGCTTTTTAATTTTTTTTTCAGAATAATCCAATTCCTCCCATGAGCAAGATTGGAATAACAGAAATAGTTTCCAAATGCTTGCTTGTAATTCATGTAGAGAAAAAAATGCCCACATGTGAGTCATGCGCTTATTTTTTGGTATAGACCATGAGGATAGTTATTACAAAGAAACATTGCTGTATTTTTTAAAAATTATATTAAAAACTTCAATTTTTTAATAACTTTGAATGCACTGTACCTAAAAAGTATTTTTGCAATAAATTATTATATAAAAATAAAAATTGGCAACCTGTCAAGGATTGGACCAAAAATTAAAAAGAAAGCCCTTTTATTTTCCAGACCCTATTTATTTGTTTATTCAACAGTCTTCCTTTCTAGATTTAACACATCAATGGTAATCCTGTATAATATTCATTGTTCTGCTGTGCTGTCTGGACACCGCCTGGCAAAGAGAGCCATCTGTAAATATTTATTAAACAAGCACCAATTGCCTTGCTAAAGGCAATTATTGCTTATACAGGCATACACTATATATAACGATAATCTATGTCCGTGAACCCTATGCTGTTAAAGATGCTAAGCATTTAGTCCTCACAAGAGTACTACAGGAAAGTATTATCATCTCCATCTCACTAGAGAGAAGACTGATCTGGGGAAGATCGGAGACTTGCTAAGTAAGTGACACAACATGCTAAATGCTGGAACCAGAATTTGAATCCTGGTTCCAGAGCCTACACACTTATATACTAAGAGAGAACAAGACAGTTTAGAAACTCATATCTCTCTTCAAATTGATCTCAATTGAATTCTCTGGCTGGACAGACATGCTGAAAATATGAAAAAAGAAAAGCCCAACTTATTCAACCTTGGTGGCAGCCCGGACCATTTGGTCATTTTTAATGTGATAAAAATGTTCAAAGTGATTTATAGTAAAATGCACTGTTGCTAGCTTCCTAGACTTTATGTACTGAACTAATATAGCTTAAGCATTTAAATACTTGAAACACATTCAAAATTAGCCTTCTTGGCCCTCACGGAGACACTACCACTCCTGCAACAAAGAGCTGATAGGCACCTGCCGGTCGTCTATGGCAACCACAACTGTTGATTGTATTAGCAGATCACAGCAGTGTGCTCTGCTTATGGTCTGTGCAACTCGAACAGGCGAAATCCTTAATGTAACTCTCACATTTGCTAAACAGATGTAAGTACTTCCAGAGACTGATGCATTTTTCTTTACGTCTCTCTGTACTTTCCTAGATTATATTAATAACATTGAAATGATGCTTCAAACTCAATTGACTAACTAACAGGTTCTTGTGCATTCAGAGCAATGGAAAAAGCAAGAAGTTACAAAAGTAAGAAAACATTGTAGAAAATGAAACAGTTGGGTGGATTTATTTTTCTTTATAAGTGAGACTACATGTGGGGACATATGTATGTGTATATGTGTGTCACTAAAAGAATGTGTGAAATGAATACATTTAGCTTGAGGGTACTGCTAATCCAGTCCACCTTTTTCTTCTCACCACACTGCAAGTAGAAAGGTGGAGAAAACTCTGTTGTGATTAACCTTTTACTCTGACTACAACTTTATTTTTCACCTTTTTCTGGCCACCTACTTGAAGGTTGGGAGTAACAGACACCAGCCTATGAGTGAGGAATAGTGGTGGTAAGGACGTCTTTAATGTTGATGTGTGTCCGAGGTCTTCTGTTCAACCATTAAATAAGCCCAGTACATGTACATATGCCTATGCATGTGTGTGTGTGTGTGTATACACACATATACACATGTATATGTGTATATATATATACACATATACATATACTGAGCCTGTCAAAATACATATTCTCAGTGGAACAAATGTTTTGTTGTTGGTGTTCACTCAAGCATTGCAAATGCACTCTGAGATAACTTAGGAATTGTGAGCTTTATGGTGTGATAGACAGAGGGCGTAGGACAGCAAGTATCTAATCTAGTTTATGAGTGTCTTCATCTTTACTGTCATCTTCAGAACCTCCTGTTTCTGTGTGCATTTGCACCTTGGATTCCGTAAAGGTATTTTTGAAAACATATGGGTAAATATGAAGGGCAGAGAAGAACAGCGTAAACATGCCCAGTGATTTTAAGAGTCTAAGTGCCCAGTACTCACCTCTTCATCGTAAGCAAGTCAAGCCAACAAGAGCAGAGAGTGACTGCTGGAAAGAACAGAACCAAACCTGATACTTTATGCTACTCACATTGCACAATGACTTTTCCTTATTTTAATAATTATTCCCTCCTTTAAAGCAATTCCTGACATACCTTACCTGACTTTCATCTGTATAAAAGCGTTACAAGAGGAGACACAGGTGCAAACTTCCACAAAAGTTGTCATTGTTACTTTAACAAAACTAACCGAACAAAAACTCCATTCTCTTCTCTACACCATGTAAATTGTCCAAACTTTCTCACCCCTCTTCCTATATATTCCACTCTTCATCTGCTTTCTTTTAGACAAAACACACACTCGTGGGAGGTTAATTGATTCAGCACAGCTTGTCCAACCCAGCAATGAGCAGAGGGAAAAAAAAACTATCTTATTTTTCACCAGACTGTGAATGAAAGACTATGTTTCACACTGTCTCTCATGGGGCAAGGTGATGAACTAATCATGTTCTGATCCACTAGGTCACAGCAAATAATTAAGACACGTGTTACAGTCATCTGTGTGGTGTGATCCTGTAACAAGTCAGAATGGATTTTCCATAAATTCAAGAAAAGATCTTTAAAACCCTAATTTAAAATCTACATATTAGCTAATTAGGAACAGTATGGCTCAAATTAATGCATCATTTCACATCTAGGGTGCTGATAATGTACAATCCTAAGTACAGGAGGAGAAAAAATCTTAATTTTTTTTCCTCCTGTATTTAGCTCTTCCAATATCTAAGGTGTTTGCTAAAAAAGAAACACAGACACTCTCTACAGGTTTTGTGATTCCCATGACAAAGGAAAGCACATTTGCTTACACTGGGTACCAATCATCTGACATCTTTCCATCAAAAAACAAGTTTAAGGTACCACAAAAAAAGTTCTTAGCCAAAAGAAAGAAGAGTTCTTATCCAAAGTGGAGCTAACATTAGAAGAGTTGAACAAAGATGCTGAGAAAATTCTATCAGGAATTACAAGTATATGGCTTACATGTGGATCTGACTAAAAACAATATATTATCCTATAATATTTTCAATATCCAAGGTGTGATCTCAGGACTTTATTTACATTCTTATAAGGCAGGAATGATTAGCCCTATTTAATAAACAGAAATTCTGATGTACAAAGAAATAAGAAGGTTCTACAATGTAAATCCTCACCGGAGGACATGTTTTTTCACTGCTTTTACAGAGAGAGGAGGAGAGGGAGGAAGGGAGAGAGAAACATCGATTGGTTGCCTCTCATATGAACCCAGATGAGGGATCAGAAGCACATGGACTGGGGATCGAACCCTCAACATAGGTAAGTGCCCTGACCTAAGAATCAAACTGCCACCCTTTGGTTACAGGATGACGCTCCAACCAACTGAGCCACACCAGCTGGAAGGTTCTACAACTTAAAAGTGACTTGAGTGTCTAGTTTTCGTTTGTTTGTTTTTTAATGTGGTAAAAAAATCTAGGCCAAACATGTTTCTGAAATCGTTCTGTATAATTCTGAAAATGTCTGATTTCAAATTCTCACATTTTCATCCTAGTTTTTATTTCAAATATTGCAAAAACCTCCTCATACAATCAATATTCTTGAATTATTTCTACAGCTCATATTATTTGCAACTTAGTTGATAAACTATTTTACAGCTACATTTTCATCAATCCTTTCAATGTGCTCAAGAAAAGAGTTTTGGAGTAGTTTTTATTTATTAATATTTGCATAAATGATTAGGAAAAGATATATAATAATAGGGGATGGAGTAGGTTTGTTCTAAAATGTTACTTTTTTCTAATTTGAGTGTT
>VMDR010037463.1:0-10223 GCA_007922815.1 Macrotus californicus | reverse complement strand
AGATAAATATGTTCCAAAAAGATCCTTACCACCAAGATCAATACTATAACCTAGTAAGAAGATATTGAAACAAAATGAGGCAAAAAATATGTCTACATAAATGTAGATAAATATATAGAGATACTCATATGTGTCTTGTATTCCTGGTAAGTTAATACCTCTCCAATTACATAAATTGAAACAGTTATGAAAAATTCTTAATTGATTTACTTTATTAGCTGATAAATACTAATCAACCATAAAATCATGTCACCATCTAAAAAACTATTTAATGCTCAAGATGTATTGGTAGTAGTTGATATCACATTGATAATAAGAGATGCAGTTCCAGACCAGAAGGAAATGCAAGATCTGAGAACCAAAATATACACAGAGAGATTAACTTTAACAAATTTCTCTTACTGGAAAAGTAGACAGAGAGGATAGATAGATATACTCAATCACTGTGGAAAAAAAATGAATTTGATATCCCAGCAATCAAGGGGGAAGGAAGACACCTGGAATCAGGTATACCGGATTTCAAATTCTGATCACCTCTCCCAGTTCACCAATAAATTATAGAAATATGGTAAGTTCAGGGGAAACTTTGAATTATGTTATCTTATAATTTGAATGTTGTAACAAAGATTGTAGCATATCATGTTTGGGTAACTTCTTTTTCAGAGCTAGAAAACTCTTTTAAATATTCAATATATAATATTAAACGCATATAGAGTCAGCAAAAATCTTAAGACCAATAAAACCATCTACTATCAGTGATAGTTTTTAATTTCTGCAATAGGACCTACATCCCCGGGAGTTTTAGTAATATGACTTTTAAGCTACATCTAGTACTAAACTGTGTGATAGAACATGGGCTGCAAAACCCATAGGAATGGCAAATTCTCAGCAGTGAACTGTGCTTCTTATAACAAAATATTTACAGGCTGGACCTATACAGAAAACAAATGTCAACAGGCAACGGCAACCATCTAGAAATTGGATGACCACAAGAAGTCAGATAATCAGACACATTTTCAAAACTAAGTTGATAAAATAACCTCAAAAGTGGGTAGCTGCATGATTGAGTGGAAAGCATACTGAATGAACTGACAGAAATATCCTTGTCCCTCATTAGCTGTGTGACCTTAAACAAATGTCCCAACTCAATGTCTAAAACAGTACCTGGCTTGTGGTAGACACTTCAAAATGTGGGTTGATTAAATTAATAAGTAACTAACTTTTAGAGCATGAATTTTCTCAACTTTTAAGTGAGAACGGTTGTGTTGGATGACAGTTAAGGTGACCTCTAGCCAAACTGCCCCTAAATCTCTTACATGGTTGTGCGTTGCTCAGACATCCTAAGACCCAGGACACTGAAGCCAGAGGGAGTGGGAACTCACTTCTCACAAGTGTGTTGGGCAGAGAGAACACAATGGAAAACAAGTCCAAGTTCTCCAACAGCCACCCTACAGATAGTTTTGTTTGTTTGTTGTTGCTAAGCATTAAAGGCTCCTTCTTGCCCACAGACCTTCCCAGGCATCCCTGGATGGTGCAGGCACAAAGTCCTCAATTGTGTAATTTTGAAATATAGGGACTTATAAACATGCCACTAGTTAAAAAAAAGCAAAAATTTAAGTGTTTGTGTGTTTCTTTTTTTCTTTACTTTATTGAGATGGTACACCAACCTGGATTTCATCCCCTCTCCTTTGAAACCATAATATTTATTTTCACTGAAACCATTTTTGCATGGTATGAAAATATACTATAGTAAATAAGCAGTAATACTACTTAGGGGTTCCGTTTTAAGGAAACTTTAAAGCAAAAAAGGTCTTAAATCCAGCATGATTTACTTCACAGCATAGGTCGAATATCACATTCTTCAGGGAAACTTTTCCCCCCACCATTCCTTCCTTTACTCCTTAAACATTCTGAATTTCCATCAAAATTGTAATAGCAGCCCCTAAACCAACAGCTTTTTCCTTGCCTCTATTTAGTCCTTCTTTCCTTTCTTCTTTCCTCACCAACTTTCCCATTTCCATCTCCACCATCCTGTCTGCGCCATGTCTTTGTTTTATTCTTTCTTCTGGATTTCAGGAATGTTGCATTCCGGAGCACAACTGCCTGGGGTCAAATTCTAAACCCTCCATTTAGTGGATGTGTGAATTTGCCTAAACTCTTATAGCTCAGTTTTTACATGGGTAACTTGGTGATAATGTGTAATAATAGTACCTACCTCAAAGGTCGTTGTGGACATTCAAAGAATTAATACATTTACAACATTCAAATCAGTATACTGTACACCTTACACCTACCCAGTGACAGATGTCAGTTATATTTCAATAAAACTAGAAAAATACATATTTACAATGTTTGCAGCCATGTTTAAACCACACCCAGTTCACAATAGATGTCTAATACTATTGTTGCTGTTATTTCACAAATATTTACTTGCCTCTTTGGGGCACCTTGTTCTACTCAAGATAGCATAGTCCTTATCTCAAACACTCTCGAGTATTCTTGGTTTACCTACCACCTCTCTTGCCCCAGGTCGTAGTCATACCTAATTTAGATCATCAGGAAATCATGCAAGTGTAATCTGCCTCCACGCCCCCTCTCACCCACCTGCACCCTGTCCCGTTTGACTGACTTATGAAGAGGGAAAGCATTCTTTCCATCTGCCCTCAACAATCAACCTGCAAAGAAACAGCTATAACTCACAGCCATGTATCTATTTGTGGCTCCGATTCTTTATATCACCTGTGTTGAAATATCCCAATATTTCAGCTGTTAATTGAAGCACTCTGGCGTCTTGAGTTATTTTTATAGTCTCCTTGAGATGCCATGTGATAGTTCAGATTAATGGAAGCTGTGAGTCAGAAATTCTGTCTCTAGTTATGGCTATAACTTTTAACATGTGCTAACATGTGATATCTGTAGATCATGTGACCTGTATTTATTTCTAAAATGGGTATTTGAGACACTGAACTTTTGTCATGGTAACGCTGTGTGCTAAATGAAAGCAACACTTTAGTTTTTCATATTTTTTTTTCTGGTACCACGTGTCTTAATAAAAAGCAGGAATTCTAATGTTTTTCAGATGTCTTCAGCAAACCCAAGAGTACTCAACTAAAATAAGCACATATTAGGTGAAGCAGGTTTAT
Source organism: Macrotus californicus (assembly GCA_007922815.1). NCBI lineage: Eukaryota > Metazoa > Chordata > Mammalia > Chiroptera > Phyllostomidae > Macrotus > Macrotus californicus. The sequence continues at coordinate 7,080 of VMDR010037463.1, read as the reverse complement.
CAACCTTTACAAGATATTTACAAAATGATGATCATGAGGGAGAAAACAAAGAAAGTCAGTTTGTGGGAAATAAAGTCCATCTAGTTGTAAAGTTCTTCCAACATGTAGAGAATGGATTTTTTCCAAGTCTCGAAAGCATTCAGGAAACTGATGCACACTAGTGTGAACTCTCTAAGAAGGCAGCCTGGTGATCCTTTTAAGTGATGTGAGAAGTGAAGCCCTTAAAATGGGGCTAATTATATGTTTGATGTCCTTGACAGAGAAAGATGTGTGCAAGCAGAGAGAAAAGACTGCAAACACAGATATCCCTGATTGTATTATTGTCCAAAATTTAATTAATTTCTTGAGCACTATCTTTTCCATAATTTAAAATGGTTTAAAGTTGTACAACTAACAGGTTCAAAGTGTTTCTTTAGCTAATCACTCGCACTGCAGGAGGCTGAAAATTATAGAGCCCATTTTGTACATTCCTCAAGCTGTCCAAAAATTTCTTTCATAGGCTCTGGCTTTCATTCTCCTTCTGTTTTGTGTAATGACATTGAGAAATGTGTGACCTGACTTTGCTGATACATCGTTCAAAGCCCAAACAGCCACCTCTCTGCTCTTCAAGGCACGGAAGAGATACCTGTCTGGGGCGAAAAATGTTCTCTGGGCACATATGTGCCATGAGAGATAAAAAAAGTAATAATACCGGTTATGGGCTCAGTTAAGGAATATATTTTTCTCCAGTGTAAAATGAAAGTAAGTCCTTCAGCTAGGGTTATATGTTTCTGTAAAACACAATTCATAAAGAAACACAAACCAGTGACACGTGTCTGGATAAAAATTATAACGGCAGTTTGAATACATACTATCAATGAAAACATAAACATGCAAATAGATTTGAAGTTGTTTCCATTTATTTTAGCTTCCAAACATAAATGACAAATTTTGCTAACTTTGATATTTTCTCAGTGCACTATTTGAATTTTTGTGACATTTTTATGAGGAAGTCATTACTTTAAAATCATTCTGCAAGTGTACTCTGGTAAACAGCAAACTAAAAAAAACTAAGAAATCATTAACTGAGATATGTGAGGCTCTATCCTCTCCTCATATTAGCTGTAGTGCTCCTAGGGAGTAATTCAAATTTGCTAAGCTTAGTTAGTAGTCAAAAAACTTTATTCAAAGGAATTTTATTAGGGATATCCAAGATTTCTGCCAAGATCATGGATGACAAAAATTCTGAGTCTTTCCATTTCTAAACTGTTTTCATGTGTGAGTATCCATGGGAAAATTCACTCATTTATTCAATAAATATTTATTGAGGACTTACTAAGTATCCCAGTTACTGGTGATACAGCAGAAAAGTAAACAGACAAAACTTCCTTCATGGAACTCACATGCTACTTGGCATGGGGAGTTTAAATAAACAGTATAAATAAGTAACATAAATATTGTATTAGAAGGTGATATCTTCCACAAAGGGAATAGAGCAGAGTACATCACCTGGGGGCTTCTGGTCCCTGGTGTTCCCATGATGTGGGATGGGAGAATGTGAGCAGAGTAACAGGATCTGCTTTGCATCTTAAGACTCAGTCTGGCTGCTGTGTTGAGATTATTCTGAAGTGGAGCAAGAGTGGAAATAAGGAGACCACTTTGGAGGCTATTACGGTGATGTAAGTAAGAGGTGACTGTGGCCTGGGCCACCACTTCACTGAGTGGGGAAAGCTACAGGCAAACACATGGTTACAGTCTACGGGGGCGGGGCTGAGTAAGGCAGACATACAGTGCTTTCCTTCTTCGGTTTTCATCTTCCCCTTTATCATCTCCTTCTGGACTGGTCTCCATCAATTATCCCAGCCCATCAATCTCTCCCACTCTTTCTTCCCCAAACAGGCTCAAGCCTCTCATATTAATTTTTTTTCCCTTTATACTTTGTGTCAGAAAAGAAGCGATGTTTAAGTTGACACTTGGAGAATGATTCAAAGTTTAGCAGGGAGATGAAGAAGAGGAATAATTCGGGCAAAGCAACCACAGTGTATAGTATGCAAAATTACGAGGCTTGGCGAGGCAGCTGCTCAGGGAGTGTGACCAGTGTGGCATTGCCGGAGTGTCCTGGGGAGGGCTGGGGAAGTGAGCAGTTTGAGAGCAGGTCACGATGTCCCACTGATACTATTCTCAGGTGTTTGGTGTTGTGCTTTTACACCACACAATGGGGTGGTGGAGAATGGCTCCTATTGGCAAAGAGGGAAGAAGGTGTTGTCCTGAGACACTTCAAGCAGAGGAGGATGAGAACTGACCCTACTGGGGTCCAGGAGGTGCAACAACAGAAGCCTCTTCTTAGAGTGCATGTGAACCTGGACTCTTTGCAAAGAAGAGGCCCAGCTGGCAAGGAGAGAACAGCCTCTTTACTGAGAGAGAGAGCTTATGTTTAGGCATTAGTCTGCCCAGAGTACTTCAGGGGAGACTGGTTGGCCAGAGACGGGGTTTTCCTCCAAAAATAATCTACTAATCCTTTTAAATGCAGGACTTCAAGCCAACAATACAGGTTTTGAACATAGCTATGGGACCTAAATTTAGATTGTAATTTTACAGAGAGGTAACTGAACTACATTCAGAGGACAATCTGGTGTCCAAATATTGCAAATCTCCCTGATACGATGGTATTTTCCTAGGGCATCCTAGGCTCTAATACAAGATTTTTCTGGGGCTCCCTTGACATGTAAGGGACTCAATGGGAAATTCTAAAAAGAGGAGTAATGCGACTAGAATTATATTTTAAAAGGTGCCTCTGGAAGTAGGGAATGGATAGATTAGATAGTAGAGAGGCTAGTTATACTGAGACCAATAAAGGGCTATAGCAAAACTTCACACAAAGTGATGGAGACTTAAAAATGTAATAGTCCAATCAGGCACATGCATCAGTATAATTTAAATGCTGGCCATAGGTGAGGAGACATTTGGAAATAAATTCTGGAAAGGAAAACCTAATAGTGGGAAATACTGCTAGCATTGAACCTCCCTAATAGTGAGCGGCTGAGTATATTAAAGTAGCAATTTATTTGATGAGCAATTGATATCTGGCAGGCTAGTGACAGCGTTGTTGCCAGGAGAGCATGGTTACAGTCTCAGCCTGAGACTTTAAAAACTTCACTGGGGGAAAATTACAGTCAGGCAAGCAGCAGCAGGGCATGGCCGACGGCACAATATGCCGATAGCTAAGTCCCAGGGAAAACTGATTTGTGGCTTCTGAGCACATGCATTGAGAGCCGCTGCTATTGACTGGTGTGGTTCGTGGGGATGTAGATCTATCTTGGCTAACAAGAAAGCACTAGAGGTCTTCATTTAGCCACTGAGCCTGTCTCCAGAGACCCTGCGGCTGTCTTTACCTTCCTACCAATCAACACATCAAAAGCTGCAGAATATATTTTCACTTTCAAAAAATGCAAACTGCAAGCGAGATAAAGTTGCCACAATTGACTTGAAAAGGGGTGAATGATTACAGCACCACTCCAGATATAAAGAATAAATCATGTGAGCCCAGCCAGAATTTTCTTATATGTGGGAACAAAAAAAATAACCCACTCTCTGTAGCCACAGGACACCTAGACCATGTTAATTTGACTAGAAAGGATTAAAACCATTTACACTGGATTTCTTACTTGAATAATTGTGAGCAGCACACTTTCACAGGATTTCTCACTGAAGATAACTAGTTATAATGAAACGATTAGAATATTCATCTTAGTAACCCTCGAATAATTGCTTTGCGTGGGTTTTCACTGGAGCCATATAGATGAAGGCAAGAATACATTTCATTTTTCATTTAATTTCAGCAAGTTCTTGCGTATTCTGGGAGTTTGCGATTCCATTGAAAATAAATTCTGAATCTTTAAATGTGTTCTCAAATTATCAGCTTTTTTAACATTGATTCTAATATCATCAAGACCTTTCCTCCCAGATATTTCCCAGGAAGATGTGCTCACAAAAGGTCAGTGCTGTTTCCCAGCTTCCCAAGATCATTTAGTTTCAGCACTCTTGATTTGGGATGTGTGCAGGGGCATGAAAGAGAAAAGGTTACCCTTTGGTAAGCTCTATTTAATTCTCTAAAATGAGTGAAAGGTCACGCTGGGGAGGTAGGCTGCTTATGCATTTGAGGTAAAAGCCAGTGCTGTAGCTTTAAATTGCAGGTGGCCCAGTAAGGATCGGAATGCAGTGTGTGGACTGCATCCCTTTCAGTTACCTCTTAAGAAGGATGCCACTTTGTTTTTCTGGACTAACTGACTGACACAGGCTCCTTCAGGGCTCTGAGCAAGACAGGTGCTGCACTGTCACATCAGTGATGCATTTCTTGGTGCTGTTCCTGTGTGGGAGTTCCATCTGTGAGCGGTTCTACTTTGGCTCCAAAACTCCCAGTCATAGAGGTGTCTCCTCACAGCATTTCTTCACACTGAACAGATGACACAAGCTGGCTGGTGATATCACAGTGTGCACTACATGCTCTTTTATTGTCTCTCATGTTTCTGTAGATACACATTAAAATTAACTTCAAACTTACTAAACATTGCTGCGTGATGCAGAAACAAACAGAAAACTTTATGGCGGTATGGTATGAAAGCCATCTACAGATTCAACCTACAATTCAAAACCTGAGTTCTAATTCTAAAAGTTTGTCACTTCCCTTATACCTATTTTTATATTTCATCATAAGCACCAGGTCTCGTTTCAACACTTTTATTAAGAAAATCGATGTTCATAGCTTTTCAAGCCCATTCATTTCACAGAGGTTCCAAAAAGGCTTAAAAGAATGTCTATTTCCACATGAAGGACTAGACAGCACCTAAAGTAAACTTGCAAGACATGCCATTGTACATACCTTTGTAACATCCGGATTAGACTATGACAGTGCTACCTCCTGAGGCCATTCTTAAAGACCACCCAGGAAAGTCAGCTGCTGAAGGGTGCAACAGCCGTCTGTCGATGTAGGAATGGATAACGTTTCGATTGTGTCTACACTATAACAGCAACTGGTTTATTCAGAGCACAAGTAAACATCTGCCAGATGAAACCTGAACATTTGGCTTCTCTAGAATGCAGCTCATTGGCGGAGCAGTTTCACAGCCTCCTCCCAATGCCAGTGTTACTCGGGAGGCAGGTCCTCGTCCAGTTTCGTGTTCATCTACTGAGGCCAAGAAGTTCTTCAGCAAAGGCCTTATTTAATCCGATGCCATACTTAAATAAAAAGAAATCCCCACCTTTGAGCATAAATCTAATTACCTAAATACACACATTTAATTCAGAGATTTATATATTTAATTCAATAAGTTCTTATTGAATTAATGCTAACTAAGTTGCATGATGGGAGTTTCTAAAGATAGTAAAGCCACACGCATGCTTTATGTTTAGCAAAGGTCAAAGGTCAGAAGGTTTGAATAGAAATTAAACTTTTATTTACATTTCTCTAGTAAACAGATGGTCTGGCCTGTAAGTTTGTGGTACACTAATCTTTGTTCTCCTTTCTAATGCATCATCTCTCTGCTCAGTGAAATTTGGGGACTAGGCTCTGGACTAGGAAGCAGGGAGCTGGCCTCTTTCAATTTGTTATCATATCAATTCAAGATTGCCTTACTAATCACAACTGCACTCTTAGTAAAATCCCAGTGCTGTGTCTACAATCTCAAATGTCAAATATCAAAACGCACATGCAAGTATAGTGCCAACCCCAACAAGGCCACCCATGATCAGTGTTTCTCATGTATGGGGGTAGATCGGTATAGATGAAAATGAATCTAACAGTTCAGGCTTCATCTTATTCGTGTAGTAAAAAATATCTATTTTATTTCTAAAATCAGTCAACTTAATTTTAAAAATGCATCACAGTCCAAGATACTTCTAATGTAAAATGTGCATAATGATTTAGAGATGGTAGCATCAGGGCTTTTGGGAGGGGGTGGGGGAAGGTGGAGGTAGTTTTTGCTGTGAAGTGTCCAGGGAAGGATTTGTTGTCTCATGATATGTAAGAGGCTGGTGAGAAAATAAGTCTCTTTGACACGTGGGTCAATGTGTTAGATCCTTTCTTTTTGTTCTCTTAGAGAAAGAGCTAAAGATAACACTAGATTTCATTTCATTGATGGCAATATCTGTTCTGCTTTCACCAGGCAACTGGTACACCAGAGTCAGTTACCTGACTAAACAGTTAACAGTATTCTTTGGAATATAAGAAAATATCTATATGAAGAATGTCAAGATTATTAATAATTGGAAATGTTAAGATACCTGAAAAAGTATGCTTTGTAAAACTTCCACTTGGAGATAAAACAGAACTTATGCCATCCGCCAAGCCAGAACCAGTGAGAACGAGACGGGGGGAACTAGGAGTTCCTGAATGAAGCACCAGCACGGCCCTAGGTAAACCAACAATCCATCCATCTACAAACAACTTCTAGCGTCCCCCAAATATATTCCTTTCCCATTATAAATAATTTATTTCATTTTTGTATTAAACTTAGCCACATAAACAATGACCCAAAATGCCACTCTAATCCAAATAACAGTCTTCATATCAACAAAACAAACTGTAACACCTATATTTGCTCCTATTTTTATTTTATGTTTCATCATCAATAAATATTTTTACTCTGGAAGATAATAAATATTTATGAAGTTAAATCTACTTTTTATAACATTTATTTTTAGATTTAAAAATATATTTTAGAAATATTTCCATTGGCTTGAATAGCTCCTGAAATTGCCAACAAAATTACAAATAAAAGCAATACCCATTCCTGAATTTTAACTAATAATAGAGTCAATTTTCAATCAACTAAAAGTGGATTGAACATAATAACTGGGTATGGGTGGGGGAGGTTGTTGGGAGGTAGGCCCATGGAGAGAAACTATTCATGCAGTTTTTGAGTATATTTTAAAGGCAAATGTATCAGATTCTCTACTATTTATTTTAAGTATGGGAACTAATTTATTTAACACATGTTTTACATACATGCAAAAGACCTCATATAATGGAAAGAGCCTTAGCTCTGAATTGAAATAGATCTGAATTTTCATCCCAGCACCATCACTTACTTATACAACATTAAA
>VMDR010037462.1:0-10221 GCA_007922815.1 Macrotus californicus | reverse complement strand
GTGCCTTTTTGCAGGTGGAAGGAGTGGAATAAATTGAACAATATATTTTTTTAAAACGTAGTGACTTAATGGTTTTCAGAATTGAAGATGTCTGATTTGTCATAGGATAAATGTGAGAAATATATGAGAAATATGCTTGTCAAGGTTAAAATATAAAGTGTATTATGGTATAGCGTTTCTACATCATTGATCTAATGTACTTCTTAGGGGTCTTTTCAAAGTATTGTTTTCCTCATTTTATAAATATTGCTGTTTATTATTTTTAATAATAAGTATTACTAATTTAGTACTAAGGAATATGTTTTAAGAAAATTGAGCCTAAATTTGTATTTAATCCAGAGTATACCAGAAGATATTCTTCAGAATTTAGTGGAAGAGCTGCCACAACCACGAAAGGTGCCCAAACGCCTGGACGAATACACACGAGAGGAAGTAGAGGCTTTCCCCAGGCTGTGGACTCCGTGAGTCTTTCCCCTCCTGTCTTTGTTTTTAGGTGTTTGCTTTTGTAAGCTGAGTTTAGCCTCCCCTCTTTCCTCAAATGATAAGGCCCTAGAAGTGGAAAGATTGGACTCTTTCTGACTCCCTTGTGTGCTCTGCAGCTTCTGCCTGCAGATAAACTCTAGGTGTTGGTAGTTGAACCAGATGTCCCTAAGTCTTCAGACCCTGCTGGGTAAGTGCGAGGGTGTTCGTAGGTGCCTATAATGGTCAGATGTGTTGTTTGGGGTGACATTACTTGAATTCATTGTAATCTCATGGAATGATGAATAAATTGTCATTATCTAAAACAAAGTGAATTGCCATTTTCCAGGTGGTTTCACTAAGCCAAGAATATTATCTAATGAAAAGGCATTAATTCTGTATACTTACAGATAGTCTTTTTCCAAACTGAAAAAACACACTTTTTCCTTTCCTCTGTGCAGTTCTCTCTACCTGAGGTCTGGGAAGCTACTTAGTTTGTACACAACTGTCTCTCAACTAATTGTTATTCATTTTTTGCCTGGCCCACCAGCCTCTCCATGCCCTGGCTTCTCCCCGTCTCTTCAGCTGAAATTCTTCCCACTCCACTGCACAGTTCGAACAATAGCAGATTGTTCAAGATTGGCAGTCTTTTTATGCAATTTAATTCTTCCTTGCCCTTGCTCTGCTATTACTTCGCATAAAATAAGTCCCTCACCATATCATTTGGGATAACTCTTACTCATTCTTTAGCCTAGATCAGGTGTCATCTCCTTTAAGAAGCCTTGCCTAAATATCAGGGCCAGGCTCAGTGCCCAGCGTCTTCTGCTGTGGCACCTGCTGTGGGACGCTGTCATCACCACATTCAGCTCTTCAACAGCAAGGATGCATCGTGTGCACTGTTGCATCCCCAGGGCTTCACATTGGAGAGCCTCCTTTGTTTATAGAACGTGCACAGTCTGGAGAGAGCCACACGTCCTCATTGCTTGACCTACACAAGGCGGTGGATCTTCAGATAGGTGCTGCCCTGTGCTCTGAAAGTCCTCTCCCTCAGATAGGGTTGTGAAATTCTAAGCCTTCCCAGGATCGGTTTATGTCCAGGAGTCTAACCATTGACTTATTGCATATATGTATCTCTTCAGACTCTGTCCACACAGAAGTATTTAGGGTATTTTGTTTCAACCATTTTGATTTTGCTGACTTGTGTCAGGGTTCTCCTTTACTAAATCTGCAAGTGATGAACAAAATATTATTATCAATGATCACTTATTGAGCACTTTCCAGTTGCCCAGTGCTGTGCTAGTGGGTTTACATGATTGTATGTAATTCTGTCTACAGGACAATAAGTATATTATTCCTATTTTTAAGAGTAAGCCAAGGATCAGCAGGTTTGTAGTACAGCCTTTGAACCTGTCTGATTGCAAAGCTTGTGTTCTTTTCACAAAAATTACCATTAAAGAAATTATTTAATTCAGTTTCATTTATTTAGTTCTAGCTCCTAATTAGCTTAGGTCATGGTCCCCACCACACTGTCGGAGTGCCTTTCGTTGCCTCTTGTGTCCTCCATAGATGTACTTACCATGAAGTCATACGTAGTTCTCAGATACTCTGCTTTAATAAGTCATATCCTACACACATATTCTAAGAAGTCCCTGAAGTTTTGGTAGGTTGCCGTGCTCTACAGAGTTACGTAAATCTAAGTGTGTCGTACCTGATTGTCTTATAGAAACATCATTGTAAATGAATTTATATACCTGACCAAAGGAACGTGGTCCTTTTTTTTAAAACTAGAAATACCAAAGGTGTTATTTAATCAAATAAATTATGAAACACATTATGCACCTTGAGTTATATATTATGAATATTCTAAAGTATACTTTAAATCAGTTACACCAGGCAGTATAGTAATATAATAACCATTCCCACCAATTATATTTAATGTTATAGTGAAAGAATACTATTCAAAATGCCCATTTTACTAAGTGATTCCTCTTCATTTAAAACTGATTAGGAAGGTGACTGAGTACCTTTATAATATGAATGGAATTAGAAAAGGCTTTCCTATAATTTTTTTTAAATAGACTTTTAGAAAAACTTAGAATATTTCGTGTATTTTTTTTTATTTGTTTTTTTAGATTTTATTTATTTTTAGACAGGGGAAGAGAGGGAGAAAGAGAGGGAGAGAAACATCAATGTGTGGTTGCCTCTTGAGCATCTCCTACCAGAGACCTGGCCTGCAACTCAGGCATGTGTCCTGACGGGGAATCGAACTGGCGACCGTTTGGTTTGCAGGCCAGCACTCAGTCCACTGAGCCACATCAGCCAGGTCCCTTTCATGCATTATTAGTTAGTGCTCTAGGAATGTATTTTCTTGCCCTTTCTTTTCATTCCAGATTTTCCTGTAGCAAGAATATGTATTAGATCTAGGCTTTCCTGTTTCTATTAAAGTCATGATCTTTCCTCACAAGTAGCCACACAACATACAATATGAGGCAAAAGTAGGTTTACAGTTGTGTGTACATGAAACACAGAATTTATACTTGTATTATTGTTTATTGTATTATTTTCCATACAAGCAACTATAAACCTACTTTTTCCCCAAGCTTAATATACAAGCATGTATATTACCTTGTGTTCCCAGAATCATAAGGTGTGTATACACTTGTTGAAACCTGAGGATATAACGTGAAACAGGTGTGCTAATTCTTATACATGAATCATTTACATTTTATTATTCTGCACATTCACCCTAATATCAAGTCTAGTTAGTTTTTTATTGCCATGGAACACACGTAATAAGGAAAAAATAGGCATTTTTGGATTAACCAAAAACTTATTATCTGAGAAACAGATGATCTGTTAGTTCAGGACTACATAACAGAACTCTGAAGTGATGAAAAAGCTCTGCATCAGGGCTGTCTAATGTAGCCGCTCTCGGCCGCATTTGGCTCTTGAGCACTTACGTTAACTGAGTAATTATAATACTTTTGATTAAGTTAAATTTCAGTAGCCTCATGTGGCTAGTGACTGCCTTCATGGACTATGCCATTTTGGTTGTTTGCAGCGTCATAAAGTTTTAGTATTAAATATTATATACATTAGAATAAAAATATTTGAAGTACCATGCAATGCAGTCCACTAAAAATAGGACTTCTTATTACTAGTATATTTGCTTTCAGGAGAAAAAAAAATCTCCTTTTGAAGAAGGAGCTTGCTTAAAATATGCTTTTGTTCCACCCAAAATAGCTAAGCCAAGAACACATCTCTTTTGAATGTAGTAGCTGGAGTGTGTCCAAGAGAGGCCTGGTGGGCGATCTGCAGAGACTTGACTGAAGCAGGTGCACCTGGGTTGCACGACAAATAGGCACAAAAATAGCTTGCTTTGGTTTTTGTTTCCCTAGCAATTAGACTTGAAATGTGTTTATAGTATAAAACTGTACATTTTGTCATTGGAACTGTCATTGGCCTTTTGTTAAATATTAGTTTTTCTATTAGACACAGAAAGCTTTCGAGCAACTATGGCAATTGTCAAACTAAGCTGTAGACCCAGTTGGTGACTGACAAAATTGTTTTAATCTTAATTAAAAGCAAGTATTGTTGGAATTTATTTAAATTATTTTAAACTACTTACAAAAGTTGTATTTTCTCAGGCCTAACTTTTCCACATACGTGAGATTTTTTTTATGCCAGTTGTTTAGTCATTTTCAAAACGATGGTAGACAAAAAGGAAAGGCTGATTTTCTTATGAGAGAACTATAAATATTTTTTATAACTAAAAACCATTTTCTCCTATGAGACATACTGCCTGTAGCAAGAAAGGAACAGGGGAAGGGGGAGGGGAGAGACCACTGAAGTGAGAAACAGTGATGGGGTTGCCTTTGCTATGGGCCCTGACTGGGGATGGAACCCACAACCCAGGCGCGTGCCTGAGGCTCAAACCTGCCATGTTCGGTGTGGGAGGGCGCTTTGACCAGCGACCCACTTGGCCAGGGCTGTGCCTCACTTCTTGAATTAATGGATGTACTTGGTGTGTTAGTGTTTTTTTTTTACCTCTCATGGGTATATAAATTGTGTATCCTATGTTATGAAGTTGTATTTGGGGTTCTTGGTGGTACAAAGTAGACGTGTGTTTGCCATGTGTGAGCGGTGATGGTAGGGCACACACTTAGAACTTACTCCTCGAAGAACCCAGTAGCACTGTCCCTTCTTCTCAACTCAGTTGTCTGCACTGTAGCTTTCCGATGGTTAACTTATTTTAATACTGTCAATAATTATTTCCATAATCATTGCAGTTTTGCCAACACATTACGAAACCACAGTAATCATGGAAATTATAATGCTGGCACTGTATTGGAAACTTTTCATTATGTAGGTTAAAAATAAAACTTGGATCATTGTAAGCACTTTGTTTTCATTTTTTAAAAATTCTGTAGGAGAGCTTTTCTTGGTAAAAAACTAGGTATGTGGAAATTTTCAACTTGAATTGCTTCACATTGTGCCCAGCGATAAAACCAAAAAGGAAATGGATTTTTATTTCTCCATTGTTAAATCAGTAATGTTTTATTTTAAGCAAAAACCATCACTTTTGTAGAGAAGCTAAATGTAGAAAGTTGCAGCATCAGTAAACACTTGAAAAGGGATGTGTATCATGAAAACCCTCGTTCCTATAGGGTGTGAAATGCTCACTGTGGAGTGTGCCCTTAAGGGAGCCAGGGTGGTAAGGATGAAAGGTGGGGGGGAGGACAGCCACCACCAGCTGGGAACTCTCTTTTCTGGAAGTAGGATCAGGTGTAGGGCACAGGTGGCAAACACAAGGCCGGTGGGCAGGGCAGAATCCAGCCCAGCACCTTGCTTTACCCAGTGGCAGTGCCGAGAACTCCTTGCCCCTAGTTAAGGAGTAGTTACATTTATATAGTCCTAAAATTATATTCGGCGCTTTGAAGGCAACTGCGAGGCTGATGTGGCCCCTGGTGGAAATGAGTTTGATATCCCCGGTGCAGGGGGTTGACTAGCTGATCCAGGCAGCTGTGTAAAAAGAAGAGAAGGTTCCAGATGCTGGAGCACCAGCACTGGAAAGGGGACTTGGTGAGCGTCCTGGCCAGCCTGGAGCTCTAGAACACAGCAAGATTTAAGCCTAGTGCGTGTCCTCTGACACAAAAGCTATTAATCCTAAAAATATGCCCAGTTTTAGCTAAATTCATAACCAGAAAAAAACTTCTTGCTTATTCCTTTATAAAATGTGCTTCATGTTTAAAGACTTAATTAAAGACACTGGAGAGGATTTTACCTTTTCAAACCCCATGAGGAGCTAGGATCAAGACATCTTCAAGATTTTCCATAATTTCATGCTAGTCTAGTCATGTGGCATTTTTCCTACAAGATTTAACTTAATTTGCTGCTCTTCAGAGTCAGAAGTTATTAGCTGGACTTGGGGAGCAAAGTTACATTCCAACTTTCCCATTCATTCTAACCAGCTCAGCATTGGCTTAAACCGTACACCTCAGTATTTCCAGGGCAGAATTTTGCTCAAATTAGGCATTCTAAATTGTTCTGAACTGTGCTGTTGGATATGAGCAGATTAGAACTAGTTGTTAAAGTAAAAAGCAATCTCTATTTAAATGACCGAAACCACGTCATTTACAGCCCTTGCCAACAGAATTTAGGACTTTAGTACAATAATTGAATGTAAAAATTCCTGTTTTAATTGAAGAAACAACGATATGATTTAAACACATTTTTAACCATTTTATGAGTTTAGGGTTTTTTTGTTTGTTTGTTTGTTTGTTTTTAAAGTGCTGTTGAACTTTTTCTAACCAGGCCAGTGGCGCATGGCCAGGGAAATGAGTATAAAGACGCCGTCATGCCGCGTCACCGTCAACCCGGACAGCCTTAGTGCAAGGGCTGTGTGGTGCCGCCAGGGCTCCTGGGCGCTGGGTCCTAAATAAGCTCATCCGCACCGTGAAGTGACTTGAAAGTTGGACTGACCTTTACTGTTGTTGAGGTCGCTCCACTGTCCACAGTTTACTGGGGTCTTAACTGCTCTGTTGGAGTAGCCGTTGTACTGAGAAGTGCTGTTTTAGAGATGAAAAGACATAAGACCTAAGGGAGAATGAAGTAGTTTTGAGATTTATTTCACTTCAGTTGTGCCCAGTTTCATGGACTTGCAGCTGAAATTCGGATGCTCTTTTTCCCTTAGAAAATAACTTAACTCAGTGGGGCAGATAACATGGTGTGTCTCTGATTGAATGGTGACACCGCGTGTTTTCTGGCCTTATGTTTCATTGTATTCACAAACCAAACGGACTTCTTACCATTTCACAGTAAAAGCTGAAATCTCCTAGAAGGTTTTTCCTGAAGTCAAGGTGTGTTTTGATGGAAATGTCCCATTTTCAAGGTAGTATTAATGTGTTGGCCTCCATCATTTCCATGTTCTAATTTGAGTGTCTGCTTTTTTGAGATGTACTTGTTTCATTTTAATGAGCGGCAGGTAGGATTTTGCAAATGTCTCCTCAAAGGTTTCCTGAGGTTATTTTAGAAAACTGTTATTATTTACAAATATATTAAGCTTATATAATATTATCTTTTATTTTAAAACTTCGTAACTTATTTGTAATGAAACAGTAACAAAGAATTAAAGCACTTACAGACTATAAATTCACCCATCATTTCTCTGACAAAAGATTAAGCCATTTCATTAAAGTTTCAAATAACAATTAACCATCCGTAGTGTACCAACCAATATACTGGATGCCAGGTTTCTTGCTTTTAAAAGTTATTTAATCTAATAAAGAGATTAGGTAGATCTAAACACAAAACAGGATAGCAACATGATCTGAGAATTCAGTTCTGATTAATTAGTGTTGCCATGTATGGACTAGCGACTTTTAAAGAACCCGAATACACCGACAGTTATTCAATGACTAAAGCTCCACGGACTACAACTTAATCTTTCTTTGATGATAGATACCAAAGGAATTTCGGTACCCGGTACATATTATCATAATTAAAAATTACATATTGTTGTATTAGAAGAGCATAAAACTACCTGTTAATAACCTTCTCTGGTGCGTAAAGAGCCAGGAAGGATATACATCAAATTGAATCATCTTTGGCCAAGGAGGGAGTTGGTGACCTTCTGTTAGACACAGCATAGTTTAGAAACTTCTTACAGAAGGTGCCTCTTTTGCTTCTTCAGCATCTTCAGTCGGTCATCTCCTCTGCCATATGAACAGCTCAGCGAGGTCTCAGGGGAATCCTTGCTAGTCAGTCTGTGGTCTACAGACCAACGGCATTGCATTGTGTGGGAGCAGGTAGGAAATGCAGAATCATGAGTCCCCTAGACTCCTTGATTCAGAATCTGCGTTTTCACAAGAGCCCGAGTGATTTGCACGCACCCCAAAGTTTGGGGAGCACCCGGAAGGTAGCCCTCCCCTCCCCTTCTTCCATCTTGGATTTCTTCTCTTAGTGGAAGGGAGTAAGCAATACAACACATCGTATGTGTACCTGTTTCCCTTTGTGTGTGGGCACAGAGAAGTAGGTGCAGGTTCCAGGCAGAAACCTCGCCTTTTCTCCACGGGGACACCTCCTAAAGCCACGTAATGTTAATCGTTAGCAGTGTGAGTTGATGTTTCTAGCTAGGCCAGTATCTAAAGTATCTAGTCACTTGGCCATGATATTCCTGTGCCCCCCTCCCTGGAAGCAAATTAACCATCTGCAGAAGATCCTGATTACTTATCAGTAGAAAGAGGACAGGATGTGTCTGTAAAAAAAGGACATTTTCAAGGAAGTTACTGTACCCTAATGACATATATCTTACAAGCATCCATTACGTGCTGGGAACTGCTGATTATTGGAAGTATAAGGTCAGTGACGTTGGGAACCTGCCTTCAAAGGACCTGGCAGCTGATAGGACTCATGTAGGATAAACTGGTGCTCACGTGCGCTGGCGCAGTTACTTGGCCCCTCTGAGCCTCAGTTTTGTCAACTGTGCAATGGACTTTTTCACAGTGTAGTGAAGAGCATGAAATGAGATGGTGTTGGTGAAGTAGTTATACTTCACGGCATCTAATAAGCACCGAGCACATGTTATTTCCTTAAGTATGGGCAAGTGTAATTTCAGAAACACTGTAACTGAAGCGTGCTCCAAGCGTCCCCGGCAGCCTCAGAGGAGGGAGCCCAGCCGGAGTCAGACCGGAAGGGCTTGGAGGGCTTCCCAGGAGATCCAAGTGCTGAGGTGGATACTGAAAGATTGGCCGAGTCCATTTGAGCAGATAAAAGGTGAAATACTCCAAACAAAGGAAATCTCAAATATCCGAATCGAGAAGCATGCACGTCTTTTCCTGGGCAATAATAGCAAGTGGAATAATGGCACCAGAGTGTAGAGAGACAAGGTGTAGAAAGAATGACTCAGGAAGGTTAGCTGGGGCCGTGTCATTGCAGGTTAGGGATTGAATTCCAAAGTGTTTGAACTTCGACAGAGCAGTGCCAAGGCTCTTGAAGACTGTTGAGCAGGGCCCCTTGGTGTGTGGAGGGGGGTGGAAAAGAATCTCCTCGGAGACTCTCGGATGTCCTTCCCCTGCTCCTAAACGCCAGACCCCAATTGCCAGCTGCGCGCCACGTCCAGATTTCATCATGCTGCAAACCAAGATTCTCCTCCTCTGTATCTGTTCTGCCTGTGTTCCCTGTCCTGCAAAACCAAGTAGCATCGCCACGCAGAGTCCTTCCAGCTGAAAACGAGCAGTTATCCTTTTATTTCCACTTCCCAGGGGCTCCTCCCTCCATCACCTCCCTGGCCCTGGCCCTCTACTCTGCTGCTTCGTAAACACTGAACCTGCTCCTCTTACTCGTCACTGCTGTAGCCGTAGCCGAGGCCCCATCTTCATCCTCTCCTCTTTCTCCACAGCACCTTGAAACAAACTTGGGTTTCATTAGGCCCCTCTTGCCTTCAGGTCTACATTCCTTACAGATTATACCCTCACACACATTTCCAGTTTTACTTCTAAATTCCCTTAGAAGGTGCTTTTGCCATCTTGCTGTTGCTCAGTAAATCAACCTTTGTTGTGGAAACAACTGGACTGTGACCAAGCACATTTAATTTATGGCATTGGAGGTGCAGAGGCTCTTGATCCGACATTAGTGTCCAGGGTTTCTTTCCGTGGCATTGCTTGTACTTCTGTGAACCAGCTGGACGCAAGAATAAATCATTTCCTAATAGGTGCTCGTGGCTGCCCGCTTTGCCTGCGCGGGGGCCACATGCCAAAGATCGAAAGGGTGCACGTCGGAGCCACTTCCTGCTGTCCTATCACACTGCCATGTCCCAGACTTTGGGTGCAGTGTTTATGTTCGCAAAGAGATTTCAAGAACAGGGACAGGATTCTGCAGTTTCTCTTCTTGTTCTACAGTGGCTGATACGGGGGAGTGTATTTGGCTTGTTTCCCAGATCAGCGCCTGGGTTCCTCGGAGTTAAATGATAACTTTAAGTTGTGATACAGTTCATTTGCTCAGCCATGAGACTGTTGGTCTTCATGGCTGGGCTGTCTGGTGTCTTGTGATGAGTGTTTTGTTTGAGAAAACACACTGTAAATGTAGAAAGGGCTAGATAAGTTGTTCCAGGGCAAACGGAGTTCATCTGCTTTTTATCAGAACTCAAACTGTCAAATATTTTTACAGCTGTTTAAAAAATATCTAGTTTACTTATTACCAGCTTCCTTCTGAAAATCCCATAGGAGCTCAACACCTACAAATGTGCTATGTAGAAGATTACAG
>VMDR010037461.1:0-10222 GCA_007922815.1 Macrotus californicus | reverse complement strand
AAAAGTAAAACTAAAATTGTAGGAAAAAAGTACTGTGAGTTTTTAAGATAGAAGTTAGATTAGAAAGGTCTTTCTAATACATCACTAAAGCCAGAAAGCATAAGAACTTTAATAGACTCAATTACAAAATAAGCAAGTAAAAATTAAACTTTCCCATGGCAAAAAATATACCTTTAACAAGCTGGTAAGTCAAATTCTGAACTAAGAGAAAATAATGTTTGCAGCATATCTGGCAGAGAATTAATAACTCTAATATGCAAAGGTCTCTTACAAACCAAAGGAAGACGGGACCCAGAAGACACTCAGCCAGTTCATGGGAAACGTAATCTTAACATTATATTTAAAAGATCAACTTCACTAACAGAGACAAGAAAATAAATTCGAATTTGCTTATTTTCTTTCACTTTCTGATTGATAAAAAATAACAATAAAAAGAGCCAAAATGACATACAAATCCACAAAATTGCAATAGCATCTTCCCATATTTGTGAGTATGTTAATGCAAACCTTTGAAAAATGATTTGTCAGTATTCATAAAAATTTAAATATATATACATCATGATTCAGGAAACAATTCCAAAGAGATAATTCCACATGACTCAATATATATAGAATATTATATTCACTATTGGGCAGTTTTTAACGGTGAAATGTTACAAACTAGCTCAGTGTCCATGTAAAATGACCGATTAAATAAACAGCTACAATATTTTTATATTATGTATTTTACTTGAATAAAGGTATTCCTCCTGGAATCCTATGATGCTCATTGAAATTGACTAGGTATATCTATGTTGGTACTGAAATGTATAAAACTCTCTGACATATTGTATGACATTTGTTTAGTGGGAAAAGAGCAGGTAACAAAATAACATTTACAAAATAATCTCATTTGTATAAAATTGTATGTGTGTGTGTGTGAGTGCAATTGGGAAAGATGAGAGATTTAATGTGTTCTCATCTAGTTTCCTGTATTTCAATATTTTTCTTTAAAAATACATTTATAATTAAAAATAAGGTTGCTTTTACTTTTAAAGTAAATTAATAAATTTTAAAATGTATACCAAATTATACACAATAATATTCAACATATGGACAGTGGTTCCTTTATATACTGCTTGTGAGAGCATAAACTGTTTCACAATTTTGGGGCAAATATGAGAATATATATCAAAGATATTAAAACATGCAAATTTTTTACCCAACAATTCTAAATCTAATAATTAGTTTGGCAAATAGACATGAGAAACAGGTGTTGTGTCTATCATGAAGAAGGTCCTTGAACAACATAGAGATTGGAGCAGTCACAAACAGAATACCACAGATGTGCTTGCTTTGACTCAAAAAGAGATTTTTTTTATTTTAAATTTAAGCCAACATTTACATTTACAATGTTTCACATAGAAATTGTGGGTTTCTGATTTTCCTGAAAATCTGGAAGATTTGGCATCCTGGGGCCAGACATACTCTTGACCATGGGCGGTTGGAACTAAGTAGTGGTTGCCCCTTTGACACAGGGTTTGCGTCAGCAGGGTCCCTCCAGCCCTGCCACTTCTATGCTTACATCATCTTATTGACTTATTCCCGTTTGGCTTTTGGATTTGCAGCTTTCAAGTTAAAGTATTTGCTAATCAACCAAAGAGAGACAATTTAATACCAGATCATTTACCTACAAATCTGAGAAACACTGTAGATTTGTATAGAAGGAGTCTGCATTTTCATGTATGATTCCTCCTTGGTCCCAGGTCATGGGTCACTGTCTTCTCCAGGGGTTTAATAATCCTATATTGCCTAATCCAGACAGGTTTACTATTGGGTTTCAGGCCTAGAATTCCGAAGAGAAGAAATGCGTAGGCTTAATCATTTAGTGGAACTTTTCAGTTTTTCAAATGTATTGCCTCCCTCTGTCATCAAAGTTCCTGGCTCTCCTCATCAGATACTTTTCTAATTACTTTCTTTCAATTTATTGTAGATTTGGTCTGGATGGAGACCAGATCTATTAAACTCTCCATTTCGTAGGAGTGCCAGCAAAATTTTCAGTCTGCCACTGCTTCTCCTTAAGCTATAAGTTTCTGTGCTAGGGATTTTTTTTTTCAAAATAGTAACAGCCTGATTTATATTGGAAATCTGTCAAATTGCATTAAATAGTTCTTGATTGAATTAGCCATTTCCAAGCCTCTTTCTCACAGCTGTCACCGAGAAGAACTGCACAATTTGATCAGCTAGTTCCAGAGCAGGTGTTTTTTTTGGGTCTTGACAAAAGTTCTTTCTTTATACCAGTCAGCCTGGAGATTGAAATTTTCCTTAGGAGGATTATGAGAGGGAATCAAGGAGAAACATCTTTTTTTCACACCAGCAACTTTGCTTAGTGCTTATCAGTTTGCCCTAACCCTGTGAGTTATCTGCTCATAGCTCAGCACAACTGGAACTATGGTTCCTGGACCACAGGGTGCGAAGAGGAAGCTTGCACCCTGTGGTCCATAAACTGAGCCCCATAAAATGAGATGCTTTTAAAAGAAACATGTAAATAATAGAAATGCCTGATATTTAACCATCAGAGTTATGAGATGATATTTAAATCTTCCAGTTTGTTGATGCTCTTAAAGATATTTTGGGGAAACAATATTATGGTGGAGGATTGGACTTTGATGCTGAAAGATTAAGGAGGAAAAACAATTTATTTCACACATAAGGAACCATACGTATGCTGAAGGAAGCTAAGGGACATGCTAACAGATGCAGTGAGACTAATGGTAGACCCAGGGTAAGAACGTTAATCTTGTGCATTTGGATCATCATATAAAATATATATCATTTAAAGAATAACACTCCTGTCTTCTAAAATCCTAAAATCCGGAAGGGACCAAGAGACATGCACAGTGTACACTCGCACACACACACCCTAAAAGAAACACCCTCTTCCAGATTCACTAGTGAAAACGTGTTAAGCAACAAACTCCAATGTGTTCATCAGAACTGTGCATAGGAAAAGAAGACCAGGCCATTCAAAAGTAAGTGGAAAGTTAAGTTCGAAAGTGTTCTAGCAGTAAAATGATCATTAGCCATGAGAAAAGATCAGCAGAACAGTAGATTTAGCATTTGAGTAGTGGCGGTTTCTGCTTTATGGGACTGGTAAGTCCGAATGTAAATATTCTTACAGGTCAGTTTCTGTGGGCTGAGAGTATTTTAAAGAAGCAAAAATTAAGTGGAGGGTGTGGGAGAGATCAAAGAAAGGAACCCAGCTGCCGAGGGCCTGAATAGACACTTCTCCAGAGAGGACATAGACAAGGGCAATAGACAAATAAAAATAGATGCTCAACATCACTAACCATTCTGAGAAATGAAAATTAAAACAATGTGGTACTCACACCTGTCACAATGGCTATCATCAGTAAGTCAACAAACAACAAGTACTGGTGAGCATGTGGAGAAAGGAAACACTCATGCACTGTTGGTGGGAATGCAGACAAGGGCAGCCACTGTGGAAAACAGTATGGACGGTCTTCAAAAATTTAAAAATAGCACTGCACTATGACCCAGTGATTCCACTTCTGGGTATATATTCGAAGAAATCCTAATCACTGATTTGAAAGAATGGTATGCACTCTGTGTTTATTGCAGCACTATTTATAACAGCCAAGGTATGGAAGCAACCCAGGTGTCCATAAATAGGTGAGCTGATAAAGAAGTGGTGGCACATATACACTGGAATGTTACTTGACCATAAAAAGAATGAAATCTTATAACTTGTGACAACATGAATAGAACTGGAGAGTATTATGCCAAACGAAACAAGCCAGTCAGAGACAGACAAATGCCATCTGATTTTACTAACATGTTGAATCTAAAGAACAAAATAAATGAAACAGAAACAGACTCACAGATACAGAGAACAGGTTGCCAGAAGGAAGCAAGTTTGGGGGGCAGAGAGGAAACGGTGAAAGAAGTATGAACTACAAATTGGTAGCTACAAAATAATCATGGGGACGTAAAGTACAGCATAAGGAATTTAGTCAATAATATTGTAATTACTTTGTATGGTGCCAACTTGGTACTGAAAATATTAGGGGGACTACTTTGTAAAGTATATGATTGTCTAATCACTATGCTGTATATCTGAAACTAATAGAAAATAACATTGACTATATATAGTAAATAATCAGTGTGCCTAAATTAAAAGAAACTTCAAAAATAAATAAATAAAATTTAAAAAGGAGCCCAGCTACAGAGTTTGATCCAGAAAACTACCCAGGTGATACAAAGATCCTCATCTAGGGTATTTCAGAATTATCAACATAAAGATGTCCAATCTGGTGAACAGAGAGAGTCAAAAGACAAATACCAGATTCAAATTATCTTTATAATTCAAGGTAAGAGAAAATAATGAGAGGAAATCCCCCACATGCATGTAGCATGCCCCTGCCATTTGTGTAGCAGCTGCGGGACTGTGTCCGATTCTGGGGAAGCAAGGCTGGTGGGAGGAAGAGCAGAAGTCTAACCCTCTAGAAGAATTAGGGTCCTGGAGAGAGGACTAACAGAAGCTACTGTGGGCACATCCCTTGACCATGTGGACAGAAGTAGGAGATGGGACAATTCTAAAAAAGCTTTTAGGTGATAGGCTGACAATCCAGTAATGGCTCACTGCATAATGAACAGGTTTTATGATCTTTATATGTGCTGGTAAGGCCCAGATTGTGATAATTGTAAGTATTAAATAAGATATCAAATGTAAAATGCCTCATGTAGTTTCTGGTCCACAATAGACCTTCAATAAATGCTAGTTCACTTTGAAGTAAGGGCACATAATGGTTTCCATTAGCCCTAAATTGTTATCCACATGTGCACATTGATCTAAATTAAGGTGTTCTGTATGCACATCTTCATGTTGTAATTACTCATGACACAATGTAGTAAGAGGTTTTAGCTCATTGTGATACAGTCATGAAATCATGTTGTATATTTTAACAGCTATGCAAAACTCGCTCATTATGGCTGAGCACTTATTCTCTGAAATAAGAACAGAAAAAGATAGATGTGCTTATCCTAAGGAAGCAGGTTATGGGTGGGAAAGGAGACTGGGGATTAGGAAAGTTTCTGTGAGACATTATGGCTTTTCTTTACAGATTGAAAAGATTTGAGGGGTTACCGGCTTTTCACTGCATTGAAAAGAAAAATGATAACATGGTGGAGGCTTAGCCACCTTACTCCTGAAATGCCTAAGCATGAGGGATGTTAAAAATACTTAACAAATCTAATGGTACTGCTAGGTAATATTATATATAAACAATATAAACTAAAAATGTTTGGTTTCAATTTATTTTTAAATCTTTTATTGTAAAGATATAACATGTACATAAATATACAACACAGGATTTCATTATATATATGCTTGTGAACTGCAAGTTTCAGTGTGTTAACATACCAGTAACCCAACCTATGAAGAAATGTGTGATCTGGCCCTCATTTAGTTACTTAGCCTCTTTTCTGCCCAACTGCCCCTCCACTCTGCTTTCCAGCCTCACCACACTGCTTTCATTTCCCTCCAGGTGCCACACTCTTTCATATCACTCTGCTTTTCTAACGCCACTTCCTTTGCCTGGGGGAGACTCTGCTTGGCAAATGCCTCATCATTTTTCAAGAGCTATCCCATGCCCTTTTCTGAATAAGTACTTTCCCAGCTCCCCAGCTTTTTGATCCTGTTTAATTCTTATCTCTTTTTCATTAATAGCAGAGTCTGTGATATAAAACATTGAAAAACCCCTAGAATGGTATTCATAAGGCTGGGATCCATGTTCCAGCACTTCGACATATTCAGTGTGCTTAAGAGTCTTCCAGTGTGTATTGTCATGGCGGTCACATCAAATGTAGAGAAAACACTTGCTCCTGATGTAATTTAAGTGTTAATGGACCTCTGTAAAATATTTGGACAGGGACCTATACTGATCTCTAACAAAATGCAGCTGTTACTAAGCCAATATGCAGCCAATAAAATACCTCTCCCTCTACCATCTCTGCTGCATGCCTTCCCCAAGCTAAGAGGATGAATGAACAGAATAACTGAAGGGCGTATGCACAAGAGCATGCAAACCACCAATAAGTACCACCACTGCAGCACCGTTAAGAGCTCCCTCTTTCCAGAAGGCAAAAGGAAATCTTTGTCAGAATGGGAAAATTTTTCTGCAAAACATCCAAGCATCTATGAATATAGAATAAAGACTTGTAAAGAAAAAGCAAATTGAGATCAGAAGGCAAGTTCTAGGAGATCTGTGAAATGACACAAATTGCTCTGATAGATAATAACTTGATAATTATACTACTAAGATTACTCCATAATGACTTTGCAGAACTTTTCCCCCAGGACTTCTACCAAACAAAAAATTAATGCTTACAATAGTTCTACAATTGCAACCACTCTAAATATTTGCTCAGAATTGCGTATGAACAATCCCTGATTAATTTTCATAATAAAAGGGAGGGCAGGCTAGGTGGGTTCTATATGCAGGAGACACTCTTCTACCAATTTGGATTACTGTGGGTGAAGATAACTTCCAAACAAGTTAGGTTTTTCTATTACACTTGGCATGCTCCATTCTCTGATCCCTTTCTCATTCTTCACAGGGTAGAAAAGAATGTCAAGGGAAATGTCTGGAGGCACAGTGAGGAAGTGGCTGTTATAGAAATGCATTCAAGCTTTTATCTATTCACAAGTTGTGATATCAAGTCACAAATGTAAGAGGTAAGTGAGTGCATACATTTTTTCATTTTATCTTCAAGACAATATTATATCCACTTTACAATTTCTAATACACCCTTTGGAATAATTTTACATTTTTAAAGACATGAAGTTTCACTGTTTCTCTAAGAATTTTGCTTGTTATCTCCAGAACAAATATGTTTTATTCACTTTTCTTTTGCCTTTTCTAGTTATTCTCCTGTAAGATTATATCTAAGTATTTTTAGTCCCTCTGGCCCTATTGTTAACAGATGAAGTACCTCGCTATCTTCCTGTCCCAAGAACCCATTCTGCTCAGTATTTGTATTTCTATAACACTTGGGCTAATAGGTCAGCTCATTTCCAGTGTTTTACAGAATTTATCAATTTTGTTAAATTCATTTTCTCAAATGATTTTTGGGCAAAGAAGAAATTTATGGATGCACAATGTTGAGAGAGAAAAATAAAAAATATGTTTTGCAAAACATTTCTTTTAATGACCAGTTTTGCTGAGGTGTATCATGAACATGGGCAGGACTGGCTCCATCCTGCCCCAGACATCTCCCTGGAAAGTTTACATCTCCATGTTTCATCAGCGCCACATGTGCAAGGTAAGTACAGCATGACATGGGGCATTTTCAGAAACCTGAAGGGTCCCATCCTCTTCCCAGTGCTTGTCTCACCAGTTCCCTAAAAGGTTTACATTCCTCAGCTAAAAGCTAATCCTTCAGTTCCAGAAGAAACATAAGGCTTTAAATTTTAACTAACCTGATAAGAGAAGTGGATGCGCTAAAATGAAAAGGTACAAAAGATGCATGTCTTTGACGAGGTGAGGTTTTGAGGAGGAGGGAGAAGTCGGGGCGTCACACAGCTGCAGTGGACTCAAGGGAGAAACGGCACAGAGGATGTCGGGGTCGCTAGAAAAAAATTTGTTCCCTTTATAATTTGTTTTTGGCATGTGTGGTTTTAAGGTTTCATAACAGAATTTAAGATTTTATTTTAGTCAGTTTTCCACTGGTTTTAAAGGTGATTTTTTTAACTAAAAAGAAACCATGATGATTACCTGAGCCCATATGTCCTTGGCTTTTTCCCTTTTTGTTGCCTTTTCTTTCCTTCGAAGAGAACTGTTTTCTTCATGAAAGGGACAAACACTTACCAAGCACTATTTTAGGTGGTCGAGTTTCTAGGAAAAAACACGCCATCTCTGACCTTGGGGAATCTGAACAACATTCATCCGTTCAGCACACACAGAGCTTCCCGTCATGACTGTCATCCATACACCCAAGCAGAAAATTCAGCTGTGGTGCCAGCAGACATTTTAGGAAGGTGTCTAACATGAAAGACATAGAATAAAATAGTCACAACCAAAGAACTAAAAAAGAAAAATAAACAACAGAAAAAAATCACGATTATAACCAATATTATTTGATAGATAAGCCATTGTATTTATAAAAAGGAAAAGGTGGGATGATATGGAAAAGTCAGAACAAAAGCAAGGAGAGAGAGCTTGGATTAAAATCACTATGGAAGAAGTAAAGGAGGAGAAGAAATACACAAATTGGACAGAAACAGTACTTACATAGCCCTAATGAATATATATATTTAACAAAATGAGTTAAGTCCTTAATGTAAGTATTGGGACAGGCAAATAAAAATATGTGTGAGGAGTGATATATAAGAATTAAGTCCTAATTTCCTATAGAAATAAGTCAATAACTGGTCTCTAAACTTGAGCAAGTATGAAAGAACAGTTTAAGTATGTTATTTTAAAATATGGAGGTGAATACTGGAGGTAAGAAGAGCTACAACAGTAGGACATGGTAGTCTCTGTAAGGCAACATTGTAAAACACACTGAAATGGGCCAAAAAATCACCAGGTGACTTCAGTAGTGAATTCTGCATTATTTAGAGAATATCCTTTCACATTATAAGATTCTGTAGGATTCTATAAAATTATGTTGTGCCTTTTATTCATTTTCAGCCTTTATACAATCCCCTAGAGACAGAAGCAATGTGTAGAAAACTTACAGTAATACAAATCATTTCTGATGGTTTTACATATTTGTTTGGTTTTAGAATTCTTGACACTGGTTTCCTCACTAATTAATGAGTTAAATTAAAGCTTTGATATGTGTTTATTTTATACCTGCATGAAAGTTATCATTTTATCACTTTTGAAAATTATTTTTTACCGTCTCAGGGAGTGGCCATTAGTGATGAGAAGTCAGGCAGACTTTTGACTTTCATTGCAGGCCTTTTGGTGCTGTTTGACTTTCTAACTAAGCACACATCATTTTTGTAAAAATAACAATTAAATTCTTAAAATAAACTTCTAATATCCATCACGGACATTGAATTATTAAGAAATGACGAGAATTGTCTAAAATGCTTAGCACTCAGGAATGGAGAGGGGTTTTTCTTTTATCTAATGAACAGAAGTAATTGAATAGGGAGGAAGGCAGGGGAACGAATTTTAGGAAATCAGAAACTTGGGGCTGGATGTTCAGCACTTCTCAGGAAAAGTACGCACTTCAGCACACAGTGCTCTACCAATGTGAAATTATGCCAGTCAAAACTTAGAAAAATTCTCTTATATTTTGCCATTTAGTTTGCCCCAAACTAAATAATAGCCTCTGAACCCGTCTTTTCTTGCCTCATCCTCTGGTAAAAAAACTACCATTCTCTTTGCTCCAAATCTTCTCTGATGCTTCCTTTCCACTTTGGCATGTTGTTTTTCTCACCCACTCTTAGTTACATCACTTGTGACCCAGTGTCTTCTCCTATGAACCTCAGACACTGTCTTTTTACCCTTCAAAACTCTCTACACAGTGGATGGTATGTCCCCAGAACACCACCTAGCAACTGTCTAGCAAAGAAAACTTTGGGCGTGAACCATATCAAATAACAATCTTACACCACAGTGTAGGATAAAGATACCAACAGGACCAAGTGCAAAGTGGAACGTTATTTGTCTAACAGAAGAAAAAGTATGCAGGGCAAGAACTGTATCTTCTCAAGCTGTGTACAGCACGAAAAATGCCAACAGTACTTGATCCATAATAATTAATTTTATTCACTGCAAAAGTATCCAACATGTTCTCAGCCAAAGGAAAGGAACAGAATAGCATGAACTTCAATCTCAAAGAATATGTTTTATAACTATCTGACTTTGGATTATAGTATTTCACAAATGCTGCCAAAAATAAGACTTAAGCAATTTTATCTATGCAAAGTAGTTTGTGCTTTAGAGAGCTATTTTTTTTAAGGAGTTTGCTTATCGATGGACACGTTTGCCAAAGTCCTAGTTAGAAATGTGCATTTCACATTCACTCCCAGTGACATCAAAAGATCCAAATCTTATTGTCTCTTTCTATTCTTTCAGGGCTCAGTG
This sequence comes from Macrotus californicus, assembly GCA_007922815.1. NCBI lineage: Eukaryota > Metazoa > Chordata > Mammalia > Chiroptera > Phyllostomidae > Macrotus > Macrotus californicus. The sequence goes on along the minus strand of VMDR010037461.1, from coordinate 119 downwards.
GCAGTCATCTTTGAGGTCAGTACTTTCCATTCCAGATAAACCAGAGAAAGAGAATTGTTAAGTAAGAGTAGACTCCCTGCGTGGGAGCTTTGTTTATAAACAGAAAATAAAGAGCCCCA
>VMDR010037460.1:0-10219 GCA_007922815.1 Macrotus californicus | reverse complement strand
GATTTTTAAAAATATTCTATTTAGAACTCTGAAGTATTGCCAGTTAAATTTGTGACTTTTTTTTCTAATTTATTGTACTATATCATTCATGTAAGCCTCCTAAAGCCCTTGGTGGAAGAAAAGTGGTATAAATAATCCATCTGGGCACTAGATTGTTAACTGTCCCTGGCAGTTTCCATGAGATCCACATATTTAGCTAGAATGGGAATACTTCTTTAAGGCAAGACATCACGAACACAGCAAAATAACTAACCACATGGCTAAAACCCATAATGTAAAAGAGATCCCACATGCAGTCAACAAAATATCATCATAAATACAAAATATCATAAATAATATGCAGTAGGTTCTGATGTTTATTTTCATCTCTTCTTCGTTGTAGAACTGATAAAAACCTTTAGCTGCAAATGGCTAAGTTGTGTTTTCTTATATGTTTTAAGTTATCCTCTTCTGCTGATTTGCTTTTATGTGTTCTGTCCTTGCACAATGCACATCTAGCTAGGATGCCAGGTGGCTTAGGAGATCAGTACCTTTATTATTATTTGCAAAACCAGTGATTTTTTCTAAATCTGTAATTTCTGAATGATTACTTCAAATTGTATTGTCTAGGAGACTTGACCAGTGCTCTGCCTTGCAAGCTCTTCTCTAACCCGTTGTCACTCAGCTGTTTGCATGCCTGATGTTACCAGCAATGTTAGACCTCAGTTCTTGAGTTCAGCTAAGAAAGAATTCAGAGCCAAGAACTCTAGTGCAAGTTTATTTAGAAAGTCACAGAGGTTGAAGAAGTGATCCAGCTGGCCTGTGTGGACTCAGGAAACAAGTTACAGAGTCAAAAGAAGGGCCCTTGGAGCTTAGGAGAAAGAAAGCAGAGGATACACGCCTAAGGAAAGAAGTAGGGAAGGGACAATGTGGGGCTCTAAAGAGAACATCACTGGATCCTTCGACTTAAGGGTTTTTTATCTGTTCTCTAAAGGTGGGAATTTTAAGGGAAGTCTCAGTGGACGGATGTCCATAAAAGATTTATCAGCTTTTCAGGTGTGTCCTTTCAGGGTTGTAGTCTCTACTGATTGGTGGGTGCCAGGGTAGGGGGTCATTAGTTAGTGAAGCTGGTCCTGATGTCAGCCATGGCATTGCTTTACCTGGTTTTGCTGCTCTTCTGGGTCTGGAGCTGAAACACAGCTGAGGCCTACATATTATCTCTATTTTGACCAAAACACTGTCTCTGTGGTCAAAAGACCCAAGGCTTTGTTCCTAAGATTATTTGATGTGGATCAGAACCTCATTGTCCTGAGGGCTTAATGTTTAAGGCAGTGGTCGTGCAAAGGACAAGAAGGCAGGTGACTCAGGGTGCAGGATGGGGGCAGTGAAGCAGCTATTTGTCTCAGTATCCCCATTCTACCTGAAGAAAGTTTCCTGGCTTTTTACTATCCTTCCTCAATGTGGCCAGCATTTTCTGAACTATGTTACTGATGAGAAGCATAATTTCTATACTTTGAGTTTTTCCAACCTTGCACAAAAAAAGTGGTCTCCATTGTATTTCCTCTGTAGCATCAGTTAAAACCTTCTTGTCTATATCCCTGTACATGTTTTACTCTTGAGCCATTTAAGTCTTCCACTGTGAGGTCTACAATAGCATTTTACAGCATTATATTGCAAATTATCTCCTTGGGAAGCCAAGATTTTATGAATTACTTAAGGGCTGGGACTTCAGCCTCAGGATTTAGCGTTAAGTCTGATATATAATAGGTCCTCAATAAATGCAGTACTTACTTGAATAAATAAATGAAAAACATAAAGAATAACTTTAAAAGAAATTTAATCCTCACCTGAAGAAATGTTTATTGATTTTGTTAGAGAGAAAGGAAGGGGAAAGAGAGAGAGAGGAACATTGGTGTGAGAGAGAAACATCCATCAGTTGCCTCCTGTACACTCCTTGACCAGAAATCAAACTTGCAACCCTGTGGTGTGTGAGAGACAATACTCCAACCAACTGTGCCACCCAGTCTGGGCAAGAATAACTTGGGAGGAGCAGAGAAGCATCAGGAGAAATTTTCAAATAAATTTAAGATATGAAATGAATTTCCTGAACTAAAAGTAAAACTGTTACAAAATGGACCTGTGGGGGGACCCAGGTACTGTTACCAAAACAAGCCCCCTCCTCTGTGATCTTTCTGTACTTGTTTCATCTTGCCTGCGGCCCTTAGGAATCGTGGCTCTCAATGCCAGTTTTTGTGAAAAGGAAAGGAACTATTTATTCAAAAGTTATACAGGTTTAGAGTAATGGCAGAATGTCACCATTAAAATCCCAAACTTCCTTTGAAACACCCACCAACACATACAGTCCTGTCCTGCCTTCCTCCCTTTGCCCAACCGGGGCAGTCAGGGGTACCATATCTTAGGAAAAAGACATAGAAGTCTGTAGCTTGGCTAGACTCTCAGTTCCTCCCAGCAATGCTGCTTGGCTAGCAGGTCTCCCGCAGTCCCCAGCACCATCAGCTGTGTCGCCGTGATCTCCAGCTCTTAATCCAAAACCATGTGGCACCTTCTCATGGTCCACCAGCAAGAGTCCTTTCACCCCTTTTCTTCCCTCATAGTCTTGCACTGTCCTCCCACATAGTCCATCATTGTCCTTCTGCATTCTTTCAAACTGTTAAGAGAGAGCTCTTTATGGCTGCTACACCTTGCTTTCCTGCTTCCTAAGCCTCATGGTCAAGGGAGCCCCCTCTCTGTTCCCAAAACTGTCTGGTTAGCATCCAGCATGGCTGCTGCTCCTGGGTTTAAATCCCAGCCTGAATCTTCCTCTGTAACCCCATTTCCGACTTCTCTGACAATTGGCTACACCTGCTAGCACTCCAGCAGTTTTCAGCCTTTCATGGCCACCATAGTAAGTCCAGGCCAGTGTGGCCTGGTGGCCTGGAGTGAACCATCTCCAAGCTCTCATGCAGGTGCTGTAACCAGGGGGAGCTGCCTCCCAGTTACATCACGGGTTAAGGTCACACCCATCTCCCTAGACTCATTGATATGCAAAATAACTCTCAAAGGCCCTGCTCCCATCCCCCATGGTAGTCTGCCTTGTGTTGGGGGGGATATATTATATTTTCTTGGACACCCCAAGTTCTGGACCCCATTACAAATCCCCCCTTTGGGAGAGCCTGGCTATACCCTGTTACAAAACCCTATTTAAAAATGGGCAAAGTGTCTATATAGACATTTCTCCAAAGAAGATATTCAAATTACCAATAATAATATGAAAAGATGCCACTAATGAAGTGCAAATCAAAACCACAATGAGGTCCACTTCACACTCACTAAGATGACTGATAAAAAGGCAAAAGTGTTGGTAGGATGTGGAGAAATTGGAACCCTGATGCATTACAGGTGGGAATGTAAAATGGTGCAGCTCTTTTGGAAAGCAGTTTGGCACTTCTTCAAATGTTAAGCATATAGTAACCATATGATCCAGTAATTCTAATCCATGGAAACATTTCTATACAAAAATTTGTACACAAATGTTCACAGCAGCACCATTCATAATAATCATAAAGAAGAAATAAAATGACCATCAACTGATAAATGGATAAACAAAAGTGGTATATCCTATAGGGAACCTATCCATGTGTGATGCAATCTTGTGGCTCAGCTCTGGTTCTGAACGCAGACAGACACGCATGGCGTGCAGAGAACATCCGTGAGTAGGTCTCCTGTAGGGAATCAGGCCTGCATTGCACCTAGCCCACTTTGAGACTTACTTTTGCTAAAAAAAACCTTACCTTGAATTGAGGAAACATGTGTGTACTGCATATCTTTAAAGTAGCCTCCCAAAATCTATGCTAAACATCTCAAGTTTGGGTGTAACCAGTTCAACCTTTTCCCTTTACAATTGCAAATGACCTTTATCTTAAAGGGATTAGCAACATTCTTTCTTTTGTTATGGTAACCACCTAAAGTGAACCTGTGCACAGTGAAGGAGGACCCTCCTTGATGTAATCTACCTAGAATATCAATAAAAGCCTGTCCAGGCAAAGGGTCGGGGTCCCTCTCTCTTGATCCTTGAGAGATCAGCCATGCATCCCTTTTTCTCCACCAGATTCCTTTAATCCATGTGAATTTGTTCGTCACTTGTCCGGGGATATAGGACAAGCATTCCACAACAACACAGGTCCTGTCGGCCAGGACCGCGACATCTGGTGCCCAAACAGGGACAACTGGAGGCTTTGAGCTGCAGTTGTGGAACCAACACACCAATGGGGTGGAAACGCGTGCATCAGCCCAGGTAAGGGCCAACAACACTGAGGCTTCTCGGTAAGGTCGTAGGGTGTGTTGGCATTCAGGGAAAAAGGGATTTCTTCCTCAGTCGCCCTCTTGTGATTGCGTTATTTCCACATTATTTCCATACCCTCTTTAGTAAGTAGGAGCCTTGCTCTCTCTCCCAAGCATTTGTCGCAAAAATCTCGAGGGCATGGGTCGAGCAGCTAACTGCCACAGGGAGCTCGCCGCAAGAAGTCTCCCGTGACAGGATCAGCTGGTATGTGGACTGGATTAGAACACTAGGTTTTCTGCAAGCTGCAAGCAAAAGTCCACGCAACAAGAAGGCACACTGTAAAAACATTCACAAGCCCATCCCCGCGGCACAACCCCCACCTAGGTCTAGGCTCGGGAGAAAGGGCAAAGATTTTCCCTCTAATCAGCTTTTGAAACGGTAACTGGTTACAGGGCTGTTTACAAGCGTTTCAGCAAATCTTTTGTTTCAAGCCGCCTCTTGCGGCCCCTTTTGATTTTGCCTTTTCCCTCTGTCCACTTGCATCAGGAAAAGTGGATAGTGAATGAGTGTTTCGGCTTTGACTGGACTCCGAAGATCGCTTTCTAGGAGAATTCAGTGTTAGTTACTGGTTTTGTATGAGAGCTTTTGGCATTTGCCAAGCTCCGAAGATAAAAGGCACTTCCTCCCCTCGGCTCGAGAAATCAGGTGTTCCCACATGAGTCGGAACCTTGCGAGGGTGTCTGGGATCAATTCCCAAGATGTGCAGGGGCCTTATAGGGACCTCCAAAACAACTTAATTTAACTTCTGGCTCATCTGGGGAAGCGCAATATAAAGGCTGGTCACCTAGCGCTTAGAGCCACCCCTTGCAGTTCTAGGCGCCTGGGGAGAACCTGAGACCTATAAGCAGGGTTGGAGTATGAGACCCTCTCCCTGACTGTCTCTCTCACCAACAGTACATCTCGACCCACCACACTGTACTCCCTAGTAGCTAATTAATTAGGGTCCAGCGCAGGCAGTGGGGTCTGGAAAGGACAACAATCAAAAGTGAATAGAAATCTTTTAATAAAAAATGGGTTCTGGCTTGTCTAAAGAGCAGAAAGTTTACCTGCAGGTGTTACAACAGCTCCTCAGGGGGGCGGGATGTAAGATAAAGAAAAAACATCTTGCGCAGCTTCTGCGAACTATAAAGAAATACCACCCTGCTTTTCCTGACAAGGGAACCTTAGATATTAAGATCTGGGAGGAGGCAGGCAATAAATTAAAATCTTTACAGGACAGTGGTGTTTCTATTAGAGCTCAGAACTTACTAACTTGGGGGCTGGTTAGGACTGCTCTTATGCCCATATGGGCCAAGAATTCAGAGCTAATCACAGAGGAGGCGAAGGAGTCTAGTTCAGAGAAGGAAGTCATATATGACTCAGCAGGAGAACTAGCCAAGAGGGTTGCACCTACAGCCCCACCGCAGGACCTGCCTCATAGCTGCCACTCCTTATCTCAGCTCTGGGAGCATTCCTCCTTGCTGGATGATTCACCACCAAGAGAACCAAGAATTTTAGACAAATATCCTGTGGGGGTCATGCAACAGTGCCTTCGGCAAGCAGCAGAAGCTGGGGATTTAAATGCCCTTTCGGCTTTCTTCATTATAGTTAAGGGTCAAAGAAATGTCCATGAGCCCCTTCCTTTTTCCCTCTACAAAGATCTAATAAAGAGCATTAAAGAAAATGGGCTTCAGCCTCCCTATACTAATGGGCTATTTCAGGCCATCACTGACAGCTACAGGATGGCCCATTGTGACTGGACTGCCCTGGCCAGGACAGTCTTAACCCCAGCCCAATTTACAATCTGGCATTTAGAGTACTCTCAGCGAGCCAGCCACCAGGCAGCCGAAAATGCACAAATGAATAATCCGGTCACCCTCTCTATGCTGCTTGGGTCTGGTGATTTTGCTACTGCTGCAGACCAAGCCAGGCTTGATCCTTAGGCTTTCACTCAAAGTGCTCAAATTGCCCTCAGGGCCATGAAGGCTGTGCCTGACTCTCAGGCCAAGGAAACTTCTTCCTTTGTCAATGTCCCTCAGGGTGCTACAGAGGCATATATTGACTTTATTGATCGCCTACAGGAAGCTATTGATAGGCAAATAGATAATGACAAAGCATCCAAGACTCCTTTGTGGCAGCTAACTTATGAGAATGCTAACAAGGACTGCAGGGCCATTATAGGACCCTTGCGAACTACTACCAGAGAAATCAATGAGTTTATCAAGTCTTGCCAAGATGTTGGCATGGAGCAGCACAAGGCTTCTCTTCTCGATGCTGCAATTAAGGGAGATTCCAGGTGTTACAACTGTGGAAATTCCAGTCACCTGCGTTGAGACTGTCCTTCCACATTAAAAAGGGGAAGAAATAATGGCAAGCTTCCCCCAAAGGATTGTCCATGCTGTGGCAAAGGCAGACATTGGGCAAGTGATTGCTGTTCTAAATCTGACAAAAATGGCCAGCCCATTCAGGGAAACTTCCAAGGGGGCGCCTGCTCCAGCATCCCAAACCCCAATCGGAGCTTTCAGAGCAGCAATCAGGATCAGGGAATCCAAGGAAATGCACAGTTTCCGACCTTCATGCAGCCACCCTTGGAAGCACAGGGCTGGACTTGGTCACCACCAGCGAGCTCGTCTTAAAGGAACAGGATCAAATAGTTATAGCTCCCACTGGTGTCCGGGGACCTTTACCCCCAGGTACAGTTGGTTTAATTTTAGGGAGATCCAGTATTACTACCAAGGGCATCTTTGTTCAGCCAGGGGTCACTGACTCAGATTGTCAAGGGGAAATTAAAATCATGCCTAAAGCTTCTGGCTATCATTATTCCTGCTCAAATGCATATTGCCCAGTTAATCCTATTCCCCTACATAACCTCAAAGACTCAAAATGCAGTGAGAGGAGAAGGAAGCTTCGGTAGTACGGACAATCAATCGGTTTTTTGGACAGAATCAATTAAGTTAAACAAACCAATCTTACCAGTAAGGGTAAAGAATAAGACCTTTCATGGCCTCATAGACACAGGAGCCGACATCTCTGTTATCTCAAATCAGTTTTGGCCTCCTGAATGGCCTCTAACAGACAGCGGAACGCCTGTCATGGGTGTAGGAGGAATTTCTCAACCACAAGTCAGCATATGGTCTCTTAAATGTTATGGGCCAGAAGGACAGGTAGGGAGAATTCGGCCATATATCCTACCTATACCCCTTAATATTTGGGGCCGTGATCTCCTCAGTCAGTGGAGAATGCAAATCTCTCTGCCGCATTTTCCCTAGTGGCCACTGCTCATATAACTCCCCTACCGCTCACCTGGCTCTCCAACACACCGGTATGGGTTGATCAGTGCAGTGGCCACGTAAGGGAGAGTGAGTTGAACAGACCCACCTTTTAGTTAAACAACAATTAGAAGCAGGTCATATTGAACCCTCTACCAGCCCTTGGAATACGCCTATTTTTGTTGTACCAAAGAAATCTGGCAAATGGAGGCTTACTCACGATTTAAGAAAAATCAATGAATCCCTCCAGCTGATGGACCCCCTACAGCTGGGGGTCCTGAATCCAGCTTGTATTCCAATGAATTGGCCACTTTTAGTTATTGACCTAAAGGACTGCTTCTTTACAATCCCTTTAGCAGAAAGGGATGAGGACCATTTTGCATTTTCCCTCCCAGTCATTAACAATTCTCAGCCTTAGCAGCGATTCCAATGGAAAGTTTTGCCTCAAGGAATGCTTAACAGTCCAACTATTTACCAACATTTTGTTCACACTGCCATTCAACCAGCAAGAGATCAGTTTCCCGATTCGATTATCTATCATTATATGGATGATATCTTGATTGCAACTCCCTCACAAGATATTCTAGCAAGGACCACTTTCTTTCTTTAAAATTCTGTGGCCTCTGCTGGGCTAGTAATTGCTCCAGAAAAAATCCAGAATTCAGAGCCTTAGAAATATTTGGGCTATATCCTTTTTAACACGACAATTAGGTCCCAAGTACTTCAAATTATTCCACCCAAGGATTTAACTCTTAATCACCTCCAACAACTCCTGAGAGCAATCAACTGGGTGCGACCCAGCCTTGGAATACCTACCCAACCATTAACTCCTCTGTTTAATGCCCTTAAAAAGGAGACCCTGATCTTAATTCTCCTAGAAAATTATCATCGGAGGCCCTACAGGAACTAACTACAGTAAATCAACATATTCAGCAGCGACAATTAACTAGAATTGATCCACAATTCCCTATCCGGTTTTTCTGTTTTCCAACCTTAGGCACCCCAACAGGTCTTATAGGACAGCTGTCATCCCACTTAAATATGATAGAGTGGCTTTTTCTGACTCATCAGCCACAACGCACTATCACCACCTATGTAGCTGCATTGTGCCATCTTATTATAAAAGGACGTGAGCGAACACAGCAGTTATTTGGATATGATCCTGCTTTTATTCACGTCCCCTTAACGTAAGTCTATTTGCAACAATTAGCAGTTCAGTCTTTAGAATTTCAGTGTGCCATGACTGACTTCGTAGGATGACTAGAAAGTAATCTGCCCTCAGATAGGTTGCTTCAAAACATTCCCTTCCTTCAAATAAGGCTTGCAGAGAAAGTTAGTCCAACACTAATAAATGGGGCAAGAACTGTGTTTCTTGATGGGTCCGGCAAGACCGGTTGAGCTGCTATTGTCTGGAAAGAAGGAGATCACTGGAGGAATTTTGTGTCCTCAGGACATTCCTCTACTCAAAGGGCCGAGCTTTTCGCTGCATTCATGGCCCTGCAGCAATGGCCCCAGGAAGCTTTGAATATAGTCTGTGACTCAGGATATACTGTTTATACTATTCTGCATCTGGATCAGGCACTAATTAAGGCTTCTATTGACCCCAATCTACTTAACTTGTTTTTGACTCTGCAGTCCCTCCTTGACAAGCAAGGACACCCCTCTTTATTACTCATATTCGATCCCATTCAGGCCTGCCTGGCCCCCTGGTGGATGGTAACAATAAGGCAGATGCCTTAGTGTCCTCACTGCCTTTCAGCAAGCAATGGCTTCTCATCAGTTTTTTCATCAAAACAGCCAGGTGCTCCGAAAACAATTTGACATTCCTCACTCCCAAGCTAAGCAAATTATTAAAGAGTGCCTTGATTGCCAAGCCCTTACCAAGGCACCCCCATCTACAGGAGTTAATCCTCGAGGACTAAAATCTCAAGCAATCTGGCAAACAGATGTCACCCATTACGCTCCCTTTGGGAAATTTAAATATGTTCACATCTCTATCGATACCTGTTCCAGCCCTTTACACGTGTCTGCTTTAACAGGAGAATCTGCTAAAAATATACAAGCCCATTGGCTTGAAGCCTTTAGTCATTTAAGATGGCCTCAGCAAATTAAAACTGATAATGGCCTCGGATACCTAGCTCATTCCACCCAGGTCTTCCTTCAGCTTTGGAATATCCAACATAAAACAGGAATCCCTTACAATCCAACTGGTCAGGCAATTGTAGAGTGGGCTCATCATACTTTTAAAAATCTCCTCAAAAAACAAAAAAGGGGGAGTTATGAGTCCTCTCCAAAAAACTTAACTATGCTAGCCATGTTTACCTATAATTTCCTAAATTGTAATGAATCTCTCCATACTCCAATTGAAAAACATTTTCAGACAAAAGAGTCAAAACCGCCTTACCCTCAGGTTTTATATAGAGATCCACTAGGAGATGGCACTTGGCAGGACCCTGTAGACCTCTTAACATGGGGAAGAGGGTATGCTTGTGTTTCCTTTCCTACAGGTCCTGTCTGGCTGCCAGCCAAAAGAATAAAGCCTTATCATGAGCGAAATAGACACCAAGCTCCACTACCTGGAGGTGAGACCCAATCAACTGACAGACCAGATGGCTCAGCTGACCCTGAACAACCAGAACGGGACCAGACA
>VMDR010037459.1:0-10223 GCA_007922815.1 Macrotus californicus | reverse complement strand
TATCGCAGGGAATACAAATAGACTAGTTGGCTATACTGTTTGCTTTGTTCCTGAATAATTGCATCCCTTTCAGACATGAGCAAAAATATTTGATTGGAAAAGAGGGATGACTTCTTGGCTGTTTAGACCATATATTTCCTGGTAATTCATCTGGTGTCTAACAGTGAGTAATACTTAGGACTTATTAATTTCTTTGGATGTTTAAACAACCTGTTCAAGTTCACCTAAGTTGCAACAAGCATTGCTTTCTGAAAAAACTCTTCCCTGAGCTTGTGGAAATGATTACAACCATGAAACTTACTTGATTTCGATGTGTTGTATTACTCTTTTCCGAGGAATCTCTAGTTGCCAAGGTTATTGCCTTTTCATTTATCAATCGTCAAGAGTGGTGAGTGAGGTGTAGCGGTTCACAGTGTGAAATGCCTGATTTCACACCCCAGCTTTGACAATAAATGGCTATGAAAACCTTAATTTCTCAGTTTTATCATTTTAAGAAGGGACTATTTAAAGTACCTTACAGGTTATTGTGAATATTGAATAAGTAAACATAAAGCACTTACAATAGTCCTCAGAATATAGTAAATATTATACATGTGTTAGCTGTTATTTTAAATAAGCAAATCAGAGTTGTTAATTTGGTAGGAGTTTTGTTGCAGATACAAGTGTCTTGTGATCACCCATGAAAATTTTTTTTCTTTTCTATGACTCATGGAAACAGCCAATGTGGAATTTGACTAGTCCTCCACTCATTCAAAGCATTTCTGAAAATAGGCAGTTTTGTTTGACTAAATATTTTTCTAATCAAAAAGGGCTGGCTGATTTTTCCAAAATATTTTATGTTTTGGAAAATTCAGAAGGATGAGATTGAAGCTGATTATCAGAGCATGGCAATCTGTCTACTGATACAAAGAGAGAAATCACTCAACATGGGCCAACTGCAGTGAACAAGCAATGGAGGCCTGGGGAATATCCGTTATGAGTGGCAAGGGGCAACTTCCACCTCTCTTTGCTCATGACAGGGCTCTTCTACCACCTACGTGTTGACTAGGACAGTTAACAACTAGCCAAAGTATTAGCCTTAGAGGGAGGGAGGGAAAGGAGGGAGGTTAGGAACAGAGAGAGTTAGAGAGGGGGAGAAAGAGAGAAAGAGAGATATTGATTGCAGGCTCTGCTCCCAGTCTCCCTGGGTTCAAATAGGAGCTTTACCACTGCTCACCAGTTCCTTGACCTTGGGTATGATTCCAACACCTCAGTTTTCTCATGTGTAAAATGATGATAACAATAGCAATGAACTCTCAAGGCTGTGGGGTGAATTTCGAGAGAAAATCCCTGTTTAGGACCAACATAGGACCCTGTTTATTGGAAGTGCTCAGTGATATATCATTTAGCACAAAGATTTGTTATCCACTCTTCTTTGTTCTAGTCTGCAGGTCTTCATGTCTTCAGCTAGGTAACATGACATACATGAAAGTTTCGTGGGGGGAAGTCACAGTTTTTAAAAAAACAGTGCAATGATTTTTAGTATATTCACATACTCACAGATATGTACAACCATCGCCACAGTCAGGCTTAGAACATTTTGATCCTTTTAACAAGAAACATCATACCTTTTAACTCTTACTCCTTCTGACTGGCTTCTTTTATGTAGTTGAATGTTGTTAAGGTTCATCTATATTGTAGCACGTGTCAATACTTCATTCCTTTTTGTGGCTGCATAATATTCCACTGTATGGATCTAACACAATTTGCTCATCTATTCATCCACTGACATCCACTGGTTCCTATTCTATATGAGGAGCTCTCAGTGTTTCCTGAGGTGACTATGCCATTTACATTCCCATCAGCAGAGATCCCATTTTTCAGTTGAGTTGTCTTTCCAGTTACTAAGTTGCAACACTAATAGTATTTTTCTTTTTAAAATTGCAGTTGATATACAATATTATATTAGTTTCAGGTGTACAACCCCACAATTAGACATTTATATAACTTATGAAGTGATCACCTTGATAAATGGAGTACCCATCTGACACCATAAATAGTTATTGCAATATTATTGGCTATATTCCCTATGCTGTACTTTATATCCCTGTCACCATTCTGTAACTACAAATTTGTGCTTCTAAATCTGTTCACCTTTTTCACCCATCCCTCCAAACCCGCTCTCATTTGGCAACAGTCAAAATGCTCTCTGTATCTATTGTGCCTGTTTTTGTTGTGCTTATTTGTTTATTTGCTTATTTATTTATTTAATTAATTATTTTTAGATTTCACATATAAAGTGAAATCATCTGGTATTTGTCTTTCTCCGTCTGACTTACTTCACTCAGCATAATACCCTCTAGGTCCATCCGTGTTGTTGCAGGTGTCAAGATTTCATTCTTTTTTCAAAATGGCTGAGTCATATTCCATTGTATATATGCACTGTTTCTTTTTCATTCATCCATTCATTCAGTCATCTGTTGATGGACACTGAGGCTGCTTCCATATTGGCTAGGGAATTTGAAGCATGCGCCAACAGAGGCCATTTGTTGGAAAAAGCTCCTGGAAACAACTTGGGTGAGGCTGCAAGTTGAGTGGGGCAGGGTCTCACGGAGTCACCAGGGCGGGATGAACACTGAATCAGGTTGATGGAGACTTAGGTATGCTACCCACCTGCCAGCTTTGTAGAGGGAGAACTCAGAAAAGGAACAATGGTCTCTGCCAGCACTTCTGTGGGGGATAAAGCCGCCCCTCCAGCTCTCCTCCTGAAGCCAGACATTCAATTCCTCCTGTTTGTCCCTGGCACCTTTGTAGCTGCTGCCCCAAAGGTGGAAATCAGTGTGAGTGAGTCTGAATAAGTCCTGCAGGCCCTTTAAGAGGAACTGCTTGGGGCTCCAGCAGCCTTTATCTCGCTCATTTATAATCTCGACTGGTTTTTACAGCCAGAAGTTAGGGAGACCTCTTTTTCTGGCACTGGAACCCTGGGCTGGGAGGCTTCTTGTGGGACTGGGACCCCTGCTTCTCAGGGGGGAATCTCTGCAGCTGAGATATCCTTCCTGATGTTTAAGTGTCCTACCTGGGTGTGGGACCAGCTCACATCTCTGCTCCTCCTGCCAGTTTCGATCCAGCTTCTTCTTTATATCCCTAGTTAGATGACCTCTGTTTCACTAGATTTCAGGCATTCTGAATGATGGTTGTTCTGTAATTTAGTTGTAATTTTGATGTGGTTCAGGGAGGTTCTGAGTACTGCATTTACCTGCATTGCCAATTTGACTGGAAGCCCCCTCCTAATATTGCAACGCTAATAATTTTTCCTCAGCTCTTACTGTCTGGTAGATCAGTGCTGCTCACATATTCATGTACGTAGGGCCACTGGGGCGTTTGTTAAAATGCAGATTCTGATTCAGTAGGTCCTGATTGGGACCCGAGAGTCTGCATTTCCAATAGCTCCCAGGTAATCCTGTTGTCCGTGGATGTTGTCCACTCAAGCATAAAACAAAGTTACGTAACAGTTTTGTTACCAGGTTATTTTACTTCTAGGGGCTTAATTTCCTCCACAGTGTGAAAGAGCTGTAGGCAGCACAAGTTTGGAAAAGAAGCTGGAAATGAAAAATGCAATTTAATGAGATTAATTGTGAACATTAGGGTTTTGTTCAAATTGACTTGCTTTTTTTGGTAGCTGTAACCCTTACAGATTCCTCACCTACCCTACAGGACATGATTTTACTTCCGTGGGGATGTTTCTGGTGTTTAATGAGTCATAACAGTAGTCTGGGCTGCTAGCAGTGGCTGGTGGTGTAATTTGTAGGTGCTTTTTGTCCTTCTGTTCAGATACTGAAATGGAAAAGTTGAAGCCAGAAATGCTTTCTTTGGGGATGCACATACGTGGTTAGAGTTCATAATGGACCTGTTAACATCTTCTCCTCTGCCTCTCCTCATGGGACAGTCTGTCTCCTGTCGCAGTTTTGAATGAGTCTTTCACAAGGGCTAAGTCTCTACCTTTTAAGTAAAGTATTTGCCCAGGTGAAGTCATCTCCAGAATTTGAGATTTTTCTCTGAAAATACAGCTAAATCTGCAAGCTGAAAAGTCATAATAATTCAGTTAGAAATACCTGTTAGGTATCTGGAAGCACTGGGAATTTCCTGGATTGGAGGTTTGGGGAAGTTTAGGCAGGCCAAAGATCTCTGCCCACCTCCTCATCCTGAGATAAGTGGTCCTTAGGGAGTCTGCCGCATCCTAAATTGAAAGGGACTATGGAAAGTGGTTTATTTATAGAGTTACTTAATCAAGATCTTATATCTGGGACATTTTAATAATTAACATATATTTACACACATTGATGCAGTTTGAAAATATTTGCTCTGAAGTACTGTGACAATTTTTAAATTTAGCTTAAGCGTTATAATTTATAATGTTATACTATAGTAATACTATAGTATTACTATGCACATAATACTATGAGGCTATGGATTTGTAACCCTCTCAGAAGGCAGGTAGAGATTTTCTCTGAAATTGTTTATGTTTTCAAAGTGAGCCCATAATTGCCCAAATGTTTCTCTAAGGAAAGTCTCCTTCAATAGAAGCAACATCTTTCATCATCAAAGAAAAAGCGATCCTCCACATGCACAATCAGAGTTGAATTGCTAATGCTCCATTTATGAAATAATATCCCTTTATTTAGATGGTGGCATCTCCACCTTGTTATTCACCAGCCAGCCTCAGGAGATGGGGTGGGGGGGTTGCCGCCCCTGGGGTCCCAGCGGCCCTGCGCACAGCAGTGCTGCCTTTATGTCTTTTTCATGATCAACTGCACTCCTCTTACTGTTGTTTAAAAAGTGCAAAGGTGCCCTGTTCTCCTTCCCTTCTTTCCTTTTTGCCTTTGGAATTTAGTAAGTGCACTCATACATGCTAGAGGGTGTGCCAGAGGAGTACATAGTACTCCTTTGAGATGATGACCATGATACAGTCCTCCAGACAGTTACAGGTTCAGGACCATGAAGGGTGAAATTCAGGTGTGGGCAAAATGACGATGAGTTCTGCTTGGCTGTGTTGAATTTTAAGATCTCAGGAGCTGTTCAGATCTAGATGCCTCATAGGCAACTATAGAGCTGAGAACAGGTTGAGAGCTAGAGATGAAGATTTGGGTATTTTTGATCAGTGGACTAAATCTAACAAAATAAATTGTAACAAGGATAAATAACAATTTTTATGAGTAAATGCTGAAAAATCACTTGTATAAATCCTGGGTTAAGGGAATACATCTTAAAATAAAACTATGTTTATGTGTTTTAACTGAAAATAAGTTGGCAATAGAGCTAACTTGTTGAGGCAGTTTCCAAAAAAACAAATTTTCTTGGATTGCATTAATAGTAACATAGCACCTAGAATTAAGGAGGTGATATAGTCCTGCATATTTTGGGCTGGCTAAGATTATAACCAGAATAATGCATTTAGTTTTTAGTTCATGAGCTGTACAAAAACATGGGGAAGGGCAGATTTGGCTTGTGAACTGTAGCTTGCCAACCCATACTTCCTAGACTTCTGTTCCATCACATAGCCTCTTTTTGCATCTGAGGCTACTCCTAGGTGTGTGATATTGGCCAAGTCTGTTAGGAAAATATTTATACTCGTGTCAAAGAGTTACTATGAGGATTAAAATATGGAAGCCTTTGTCAAGCCCTTGATATAGTGCCTAAGGCATAATAGCCTGAGATACTAACTAAATGGAAACCACCATCAGCGTTCTTCCTTGATCATGTGACCTTGAGCAATTCCTTCCACATTCTGGTCCTCTGATCTTCTGAAAAGGGATATGGTCAGAAAAGATGATTCCAAAAGTACCCGAGAAGAACATCTGTAACTCTCTTCTTAGTGCTTTATTTCTGGTCATGGGAACACACTCTGCCATCCCAGGGCAAGCCAGAAGTTTCAGAGAGTTAATGACCATGGGAGCAGCCCTCAAATGGCAATGGATGGGCAGTTGGTAGACCCTTACCCTGTTTCTGAGATAACTGTGAAGCATATCTGGCCTATATCTAGAGTCTCCTGGAAAAACTGAGCCTCAGTTGCCCTGGGTAATGGCTGCTGCCTTGTTAACTCACTTTTAGTTGACTTCTGTCCCTTTCTTGTCTTACTACCTCACTCCCCTACCAGTGTTTTCTGGTGTCATCTCCTGTGGTGGGCAGAATAATGTCTCTTCAGAGATGTCCCTATCCTAATTCCCAAACCTGTGAATTTGCTACCTTACATGGCAAAAGGACTTTGCAGATGTAGGTTATATTAAGGATATTGAGATGAAGAGATTAGCCTGGATTATTAGAGTGATTCCACTGTTATCCCATGAGCCCTTAAAAGTAAGGAATCTCTCCAGGCAGTGGACAAAGGGAGATGTGTCTTTGGAGGGATGGTCAGAGAGATGCTACACTGCTGGCTTTGAAGATGGATGAAGAGACCACAAACCAAGGAATGCAGGTGGCCTCTAGAAGCTGAAACACCCCCGCTCCCCGAAGAAAATGGATTCTTCCAAAAGGAATGCGGCTCTGCCAACATCTTGACTTTAACCTGGTGAGGCCCATTTTGGATTTCTGAGGTCCACAACTATAAGATAATAAACTTGTGGTGTTTTGAACCACTACATTTGTGGTAATTTGTCACATCTGTAACAGGAAAATGATACCCCACCTAAACAAATGATTTGCCCCTGAATCTTTGCTTCAGCATCTGCTTGTGGGGGAACCCAAATTAAGATACATTCCAATCTGATTTTGTATGTTTATTTCTATCTCACTTAAAATATCAATGCTTTCCAGTTGTTGAATAAGCAGTAGTTGTTGTGTACCTCTATGTGCTTGATGTTGTTCCATGGCTAGTCACAAAGATAAAATGAAGTCATTTCTTCTCTGCATGGAGGTTACAACCTAACAGTAGAAGAGAGCCATAAATAATTCTAGCATGTGTCTTGCACTGTTCAGTGTTCTTTTCTCAACACCCCGTAATTGTTTATTAAGCATCTACTGTGAAAGAAAGCATCCACTGTGAACATTTATTAGAGTAATGGTGGATATAATTATATACCATAGTCCCTGCCAACAAATAAGCAAATTCTCAAATCTAATTTTTAATAAAATGACAGTATTGCCCCCAAAGAGGAAAATCTCAGAGATAAAAAGGAGAACGAGTTCTAAATGAAAACAATGGAGGGATCCCATTTTAGGAACACTGAAGCAGCGATTTCACCTTCTAATTCCCATAAAAAGCATGGAAAGTTTATTTTGTTCCCAAGGAAATTCAATGTTGTTTAGTTCCTGAACCATCGACACATTTAAAAAAATTATAATTTACTGCAGCATTTTGGCTGTAAAATATACAGAAAGAAAATTGAAGTCAGATTTATAAGATATGAGTTCGAATTCTGGATGTGTCCCTTCATAAGGTCACGTAATATCTGGCAAATATGTAACTGCTTGGAACTGCATCCACTAAGCAGTGACAGTGTGGGAGCCTCTAAAGCAGGGGTGTCCAACTCATTTTCACCGGGGGCCACATCAGCCTCGTGGTTGCCTTCAAAGGACTGAAATAACGTTAGGACTGTATAAATGTAACTACTCCTGCCCTGGCTGGTGTGGCTCAGTGGATTGAGCGCCAGCCTGCAAACCAAAAGGTCACTGATTCAAAGCCCAGTCGGGGAACATTCCTGGGTTGTGGGCCAGGTCCCCGGCGGGGGGCGCAGAGAAGCAACCACACATTTAGTATTTCTCTCCCTCTTTCTCTCTCCCTTCCCCTCTGTCTAAAAAGAAATAAAATCTTTAAAAATAAATAAATAAATGTAACTACTCCTTAACTGTTAAGGAGTTGAAATGACATTCGGCCCTATGAAGGCAACCGCGAGGCTGATGTGGTCCCCGGTGACGAGTTGGACAGCCCTGCTGTAACGTCAGTCAGCAGGTGGAGGCAGGCACCCACTAGCATTTCAAGCCTTTCTCTATTTTATATTAGTTGGCATCTGGAAGCTTGTCCAAACTGCTAGGCTCAAATTCTGGAATCACTATTTCTTTCATTTCTGCTTGAAAAATGGAAATTTTCTCCCAAGTTCCCCTTTTTCTTGTGATCTCTTGGTTTAAATGTAGTCAAGAGTTGGCAATGCATGCTAACACTTTAATTCTAAAGGCACTGAGTCTGAAGGTGTGTGGGCTGCCTACCAGGTCATCACAGGTAAGAGTTTTAGTGAGTGTTTCCCTGCTGCATAACACATCACCTGTCTTTCCAACACCTCATGTCTATTTCCTCTCTTCCTGTTACCTGATGGCTAAGCATTCTACATACATTAGGTCTTGGTTATGACAGTACTTCATTTTAACATTCAAGGACGCTAGGGTAGGCTAATTGCTGTAACAAAAATCTAATTGCTAGAACAAACAATCTGAACGTTTCTGTGGCTCAACACAATAAGGTTTGTTTGTTTGCACTGGAATTAAATCAGCTGTTGGAAGGGCAGGCTTCCATGTAGCCATTCAAGGACTCAGCCTTCTTCCATCCTGTGGTACCTCCATGTTCAATCTGTGTGCTCCATGGAATGGCATGAAAGAATGGCAGATGCCATGAGTCTTGCCTGGGGTTGACACACATCGCTCTTGCCTGCATTCCGTGGACCAGAACTTGATCGTGTGGCCTCATCTTAGTTTTAAAAAGAGTGAGAAAATATGGACCTTTAGCTTAGCACAAATCCTTAGTCATGAGCTTGCCATCTCTGCCTCCCTGTGCTTACCTCAAACTGTTGCTATGTGGGTTAATATGCGAAATAGATGTAGTATCCTTTTGGAGTAAAAGGTGTGGTATAAATGCGAAGGATTGTTTTCTTCAAAGAAACCTTGCTACCCATTATGATTAGATTCTCTTAAAGAGAGTTAGGCATCGCATAAGTTAATGGAGCTTAATGAACTTGAGCTCAAATCACTACATCGTGATATTATTCTTATGGGAAAATGCCCACTCACTTACAAACCACTGGCCTAAAATCAATTCTTGGAACTTAATAAGTTAGTAGCTTCCTCTATATGCTTTTTAAGGTGCATGTTCATTTTGATTTAATTTCTACTTTATCATAGTTTAATTCAAATTTCTATTTACTTTGTGATTTTATGGTAATTTCATATCTCATCTGGGATAAAGTGAAACTGCCCCTTGACCTTGACTTCCAGAGTAATTAGTGACATTTATGGACTATCTACTCTATGTCAGGTGCACTCTAGGCACGTTAACTACATCCTCATTTTTTAAAAGATTTTATTTATTTATTTTAGAGGGGGAAAGGGAGGGAGAAAGAGAAACATCAATGTGCGGTTGCCTCTCATGCACCCCTTGTTGGGGATCTGGCCCCTAAGCCAGGCATGTGCCCTGACTGGGAATCAAACTGGCGACCCTTTGGTTCGCAGGCTGGCACTCAGTCCACTGAACCACACCAGCCAGGGCGACATCCTCATTTTAATCCTCTCTGAGCTCTTCCAGATATGTATTAATAGTATTATCTTTATTTGATTATTGAGAGCAGGAACTCAGAGAAGGGAGTCACGTTAGTTTTCTACTGCTGTATGATAAACGACCACAGATGGAGTGCCTGTGTTCTGTACGGGAGGCTTTTGGAAAAGAATCACTTCTGAGCTTATTCAAGTTGTTGGCAGAATTTGGTTCCTTGTGGTTGTAAGACTGAGGTCTCTGTTACCTTGGTGGCTGTTGGTTGGTGGGGTGTTTCTCAGCTTTTAGAGGTCACTGGTGTTCCTTGGTTTATGGACCCTCCATCATTAAAGCCAGCAATCGCATGTCAAATCCTTCTTATGCTTCCAATCTCTGACTTTTTCTGACTTTTGAAGGACTCATATGGTTAGCGTATGCCCATCCAGATAATCTCTATATCTTAAGATTCAGTGATTTGGGGGACTTTTGTTACATTTACAGAATCCCTTCGTGACAGTACCTAGATTAGTGTTTGATTGATTATCAGGGGATGGGGACCTTGGTGGCAGCATCTTTAGCATTCTGCTTGCTACAGGAACTAACTTGCCCTAGTTCACACAGCTAGGGACCAGTGAAGCAAATAGTTGAACCCTGATCTATCTTGCATTAAAGTCTATGCCTTTGCCATCTACCAGGCTGCCCCTCTAGGGAAAAGAGTGGTGGGTGATACCCAAAGAGAATGTCCTAGAAGGAAAACCCACCTCCAATTCCTCACCTACAAACATGGAATTTA
>VMDR010037458.1:0-10224 GCA_007922815.1 Macrotus californicus | reverse complement strand
GGTTGTAAGTATTTTTTGCCAAGTATACCACAGAAGTGATGTTGTGTCCCTCTCAGCGCATTATATCAGAAGCTCCAGTTATCGGAACGTGGCCATCACTGCACTGGTCACTGAGACGAGATCTGCTATGTCTCTCCACTGTAAAGCCACCATGTCCCCCTTTGCATTTAATAACTGTCTTATGGGGAGATAGTTTAGATTGTGTAAAAACTTTATTGATCATCAAACTTTCACCCACTAATTTTAGTATCCACTGATAAGTCTTGCCTAAAACAGTTACAACTGCAATGTCTACCAAATGGCAATTTTCTTTTTCCATCATTCTTTCTATAATTTTTAATTTCATTATACTATAAGGAAGAAATGCCCCTTCTCTCTGTTATTTATTTCAATATCTATCATTATGAGCCCATGAATAGTTGTTTTGCTTTATATTTTATAATCCATTACTGATGTTATTTTTTTCTTGTTCTATTTGTGCAAGATTTAGTCATTCAAATATGTCCCAATAACTCTCTGAGCATTCCTTTCACTTTCTAACACCAACTCATTCCTGTATTGCCACGTGTGTTCCCTGCCCTGAAATATGCCATTTCTCGAAGGAGTCCTGGTTCCATTTGCTGGAGAGCGGCATTACGAAACCAATATCAAAATACTGAAACTGGATATGCTAGTTGCTGCTTGGTTTTCATTGTTTCTAGACCTTTTAAGTAAAGAGAGTTAGGGAATACATTTATGTATACACACTAACATAGAAACACATTTTATCTCTATGGTATTATATATCTATTTGTCTATTTACATATCTACATTAAAATCATGAGTCTATTTTAATATTTCCAATTTCACTTCAACAACTTCTAGCTTCCTGTCTTTTCTTATTTATAACTCCTTTCTTCCACAATAAAAAACCTGGCACTTATTACCTACAATTTTTACTTATTTGCTCAATCCAATTTGATACCCATTCTCCTACTGAAATATGACAGTAGTATAAATTATTTTTGTCTGTCCTTAGATTATATGGTAAAATATTGTTTTGCAAAGTTACGAAGATATATTATTTTGTCCACACCTTCAGTGTATTATGTTATTCATTTGTGATGTTATTAAGCTGATTTACATTCTGTGTATTATATTTTAGTCTCCTTCCCCTAATCTTGGTTTCTATTAATTAAGTAATTAATCAATTAATTAAAATAATTTGGGTTATATTAACTCAGAAGAGCCTAAAATTCACTTAACGTTCTGGTGTTGCCATCCTGAAATAGTTCATTTCTGAACCGGAGGCCCCTACTCTGTGTTTTGCATTTGGCCACTCAACTTACATAGCAGATCTGTTTCCTAATGAAGGTACCAACATATTCTTAGTAGTTGCTTCTGCATTTACCTGCTTTCATTACCTGAAAATACCTGACAGCCTCCATCATCCCTCTTCATTCACTTCTTCTTTTCCAAAAGTCATTTTTGGTTGAGTTATTCGTTCCATGGTCTTCCAGTTCTGAAGAAATATTCAGTTCATAAACATCTTAGCACTTGTTCCCTCTTCAGCTTCCTCAGCATCGCCATATGTCTGCAACTTGGTTGGTAGAAAAAAACCCATCATGACTTGTTAACTCATCAAACCAAACCTGTGTTTATTTAGGTTATATATCTGAAAAAAAAAAAGCTTTTATTTTCTCCCTACTAACATCACCACCCCTTATATTTTCACAACATAACTTTTGTTCCTTGGAACTTCGTTTTCAAAGTTCAACAATGATTTACCAATTGCCAAAATCGACACACTTTCCCTAGTTTTTTTCCATTCTCCTTACCAGTGTTTTCATTGTTGATCACTTTTTCCTACTGGAAACTTTCTCCTCAACTGCCATTCATGATGCAACACTTATCCTTTCCCCCATCTTGTCTGATGCTTCCCCTCCCCAGTCTGCTTTTTTCTGGATATGAAAGTGGCACAAAAACTGAAGACGCAATCCTCAATCTAAAGAAAAAGACGGGGAAGAGAATTCAACAGCAGGGTGCAGAGGCAAAACCCAGAACCAAAGGAGTGCTGGGTAAGAGCAGAACTCTGAGACGTTCCCTGGACTTGACTTCAGGAATCTGGAAACCCCTCTTCGGGATTTTGCCCGGAAATGCTGCAGGCCAGTGACTCCTACTGTTCTGGGAGGTTTCAAGTTCTCAACAGAGAAGATCTGATCGAGACATTTTATGCCTTGGATTAATTCTCATCGGTTCTTCATGACTAGGAAGGAGGCATGGTTCTGGAGGCTGGAAAAGACCTGTGTTAGTACCTACTGGAAATATTCACTGCAGGCAGTTCCTAGTGAAGAAAATATTCCCACCTTTTTATTCCATTTTGTGTGAAATAGTCTAAAGGAGACATTGAAAACCTAGCCAGTAAGTACCCAGAAAACAGTGGGTAAATAAAAAATATAAATACAAATATAAATATAAATATAAATCTTTGAGAAGAGAAAAGTTACAGGGAAGAAAACATAAAATAACAGTTTTCAAATATTTTAAACTTATTATGAGTTAGAAATAGTCAACTAATTTTCATAACTCCAGGAAACAGAAATGAATGCCACAATATAAAATATGTGTGATCATATTTCTAAAGCTAAAAGTAAGGGAAAATTTTGAAATTACAAAGTTTTCCATTAACAATGCTATGAGAGTTTGAGCACCTAATAAATATTATGGGCAAGCTCAAATTTTCCTCTCACTGGAGATGTTCAAATTGAAAGTTAATCATCTAATCAGTAATATTTGGAGATATATGCAGATACTGTTTGAATATTCATAATAATCGTTGCCCCAAAATATAATTTTATAATGTCTGCACTGAAATGGGCATTAGGTAATTTAGTCTACTTACACCACTCTGTAAATGAACAGCTGAGCCTCTGTGAGTTATATGGCCACAAGGGTAGTTAGTGGCAGAACCTGAGCAGAAACACCATTTAGGAATGCTCCACAAACCTGGAACAGAGAATATCTGTAAGTAACAGAGGAACATAATAGGTCACAAGGAGGAGCACTGGTTAATCTTAGTCCTTAATGTCAAAGTTATTCTGACAGGCTAAAGCTATAAAGTTGGCCAGAGCACACTGTTCTTATGTGGGGAAACAGCCTAAGTTGGCATTTATTTCCACCTAGGATAATAAAAAATGTTTACATATTTTTAAATATGAAAACAATATTACTTTTTAAGATTTAATTACTTTATTATTGTTCATTTGCAGTTGTCTGCATTTTCCCCCTGCACTCCCCTCCGCCCCAGCCAATCCCACTTCCCTCCCTTGCTCCCACCCTCCCCCTTGGTTATATCCATGTGTCCTTTATAGTGTGAAAACAATATTTTTAAAAAAACAAAGAAAATGTAGAAACAGAGGGAAGGAAAATCACTGATAGACCCATTCAAAGACAATTATCTTGTTACTTTGGCTTATCTAATTCCAATATTTGTATATGTTTCTACATGGTTTTACATGTTTTACATTACGTATATGTTTTTATATGGTTTATACACACATACTTCCTACATATAAAATTTTACACCTTTAATTTTGCTCTTCTCTTACATATTATCACACACTTTTAAATAGTTCTCTACCTTTTCTTTAAAGAAGTTATCAGGAAAGAATTTTATGAAAATAATATCTTAATGAAGTATTTTTAAGTGAAGTACTAAAATACAATAGCATTTTTTTTCATACTGTGACAACATTCAAGTATACTGCAGTCTCCATATTTAACTTTAGAAAATTCTCTAACTACTTAGGATGAAAGACTGTCTTCCCTTCACCGTCATTCCATGTAACAATTTCAGGCAGAGCAGATTTGGACTGTACTCCCACCAATGTCTTGGCCATAGAGCATAAGTTCTCTTCTCAGGTAATCTGTCACCTCCCCAGAGTAATACCTGTGGTGCGTTACTCAACCCTGCCCCCAAATAAACAGTACAAGTGAATGTAAAATGGGATATGAAAACATGCACATGCATTTAAAGCACCTATGAGATTCCATGTTTTCCTGTTTGGAAAACAGGCATCTTTCTTTCAAAAATAAGCTGAATTTTGCCAGAACATTATCATTTTAAACTTAATTCCTGGTGATAATTCAGCAAGAAATGTAGGAAAATTGTCCTCAGAGTAAACATGAACACATGGACTAGATGAGAGCTATAAGAGCTCAGAATTACAGAAAGAACGACCATTCAGGTTACTGTTAGGGAAAGAGTAAAGAAGACATAGAAAAATATTTCTATTTCAAATAATCTCTCTAAGGGTATTTGAATTGTGAAACCAGCTAAGTATGAAAACATCCAATGGTCCATCCTTTATTGAACATCAACGGTTATCTATGTATGTGACAATGATTGAGTCACTTATCTGAGTCTCAGCTTACTCATCTGTTATCAGTGCATTAAGTGGTACAGTTTCTAAGATTCACTCTCGCTCCTTGAACCTAGTCTGAACCGTCACCACCACCTCCAACAGTATTAATCAAAACCAGAAGATTTGCTCAGTGAGGATACAGAAGGCTATTCAAGAGGGTCTTTGCTGTCAATGGGTCTCAGTGTAGGGTAGTAAAATACAATAAATAAGGGGTCATACAGAAAGATAATACATAGATTACACATTTTATTTTAACTTAAAATACATAAATGATCACATATTCACCAACTTTTTGGTGTAAAAACTTTTAAAAATATATAAGTCTACTGATTGGGCCATAATATATCACTTATAATTCTTATTCTTTATTTTTTGGAAGCAAAGTGAGAACTTACAGATTTTTCTAAAGATCTGTGTGCAAAATCCTTTACTTTTTGTTTTTTCTAATCTGTTACCACTTACACATGAGCTTAAGGATATTTGTCTCTGGTGACTACATATTGAGTCCTCCCAAACCACCTCCATCAGTTTTCATAGATCCAACTCTTGTCACGCTTATACAGCGACTTTTGTAATCATAGTTACATCATACAATTACACTCTTATTTATAACTCCTACAAGAAGGTTCGAGGACACATTTATCTGACTCTTGGTAAGCGTACAAGTATCTCATGAGAACAGAGGTGCTCAGGTACACCAGACAGTGGCCTGCAAGTAAAGAACAGTCACTATAACACATACACGTATAAAGAAATGTGTAAAAATACGATAGCAATCACTATAGGACAATGTAGTCAGTATATAAATGTATAAAATATAATGTCTAATTACTAATTGGACAGTGTATGGTGAATAATGAGTCCAGAAAGAACACTTCAAGATAGAGAGTGTTAAGACATAATATTTTTCCACTCCTAAATATTTCCTTTCATGTGACAGTAAATAAAATTATTGGAACACTCTACTCAAACTCTGCTTCTTTTGTCCCCCCATCCCAGGGAAACACATCACCTTTTCTCACCTTGAAACATTTGAACTTAACATTTCCCCTCTTCCCTTTTAGGAATGACCTGCTCTCTGGAGTGGGCCTGCTCTCCCAGGTTTGGCTCTGCCCCGGATGTTAGAGGGATCTTGCCCCAGCCCAGAGTTGCCTATGGTTTGCCATTTGATAAAAGCAAGCAGACTTGTCAACAGATATAAGCCACATTCTTCGAGCCAGTCTTTATCAATGGTAATATTTTGGCTCCTATCTGAGTATTTATTGTCTAATTTTTCATTTGGTTCAGGACTCAAACAAGGAAGATGTAGTGTCCCCTTCAAAGAAACCACTATAGAGATCAAAGAAAGTTCCATGAAGGACATCGAGACAGAAATAGATTCCCCAGTATTCACCTGTTTCCTTGAAAATGCCTGATAATAGGTCCGTCATTCCCAATTCTTTGCAAGGCTACTTCTTTCTACTCTACTGCCAGAACAATTTTTTTAAATGTTCCTGTCACTAAGTATCTCAGTTACTTTTTTAACCTCATATTCGAGGCTCTTTATGACTAAGGGACTATTTATTCTCTTTTGTTGGGAAATTCCCAGTGTTCAACTGGTATTTTGTTGTCATTATTTATAGCATCCTTTTTCCTTTCAAAAGTGTTGCGATATCAGAAAGTTTTATTGTCACCATACTTACGATCTACCTGTTACCTACCCTTTCAGTCTCTTCTGCTACTGTCTTGCACTTTTAGCTCCACACAATATAACCCACTCAAAACTTCCAAACAGTGTGTGTGCATGGAGTCCCCTGGCCTTCTACAGAGCTGCTTTTTTATATGGAATGCCTTTTCCTCTCTCCCTAATGTGGTAAAAACCCTACCTGTTTTTTATGGTCCAGATCCAAGGTCATAGTTTCTATCCAGTCTTCTATGACCATCTCTGCTCATCCATTTCACCTAATCTGCCCGCCACTTGAATGAAAATGTACTTTGAGGCTCTGATGCACCCATATATTTTGATCAATGTATACAATTTAATTTTTGCTAAAATAGAATATATATTATGTTAAAAAGTCTAAAGAGTGGGAGAGGGTCCTTCATAGTGCTTCAGAGCTGGGTACAAGATGCTCTATGTAACAGTTAAATAGAGTCAGATGCCAAGTGAATGACAGAGAACAGCTCAGGTTAAGCATGACATGGGAGAGCTCTCCCTGGTGAGTATGTAACATTTGTTTGGATGGACAGTAAACAGTGCAGCTTTAACAGTGGCCTGAGCTAGGGAACAGTGGTTCCTTTTACATACACTGTGAAGGCATTGTTACATGGCGGTGGTGCCTGCGCTGGTGTTATTGCTAACCTGTTTAGTGTTCTGTTGAGTCTTTTCATCATTTCAAGGGCATTGTCAAAAACTCTAATATTCAGAACTGTGCTGTGATGACAAAAAATGAGAGCGACTTGTCTAGTAACTGAGAGCATCGGGATTTTTGAATAAAAGACATGAGAATATATTTGGCCACAGCCTGAGTGTGACTTTAGACAAATCATTTAAACTCTCTAAACGAAGTTTCTCCTTCATTAAAAGAGGAGGAAAATACCTATTCTATAAGGGTTGTTGTGTCAATCACATAAAAATCATGTTTGCAAAAGGCTCAAGGAAAGTGCTCACTAAATGTTGCCCCCTCAGCCTAGGTGATCTTTATGCACTCTAGTAAACTATGTAATAATACCATAGGAACTAAGCAACGGGGGTACCTTTGTGTCTGTGGGGAAAAATGAGCAAAAACACTAAAATATATGGAATTTGTCTCCTCTAAAATGCTTTGCAGCCAAAGCTACCTGGGCCACCAATCCCAGTTGTCATAATTTGACCCAAGCACGTTGGTCATGAGGGACTAACAGAGAGGCCAGGACTACCTGATAGTGGACTTCCTTGGGAAGTTTTCAAACTTGAATACCTTCATATCATTTCTCTCTTTTTCTATATCATTTTCATTCTTGCTCTCTCTCTCTCTTCTTCCCTGCCTCCCACTGTCTTTTCCATTCCCTGTCTTTATTTTTTTTTTTTAAAGAAAGTTAAATGTTTACCTGGCAAGATTCTTTTTGCAAGTACTTTTCCAACAAAGGTCTCTATATCTTTGGACTAAGAACAGGGTAGATAATAATTTCCTGTCTTCTCCCGTCACTCTATTCCTTAACAAAGTACACACCATAGTGACTGCTTTATTACAATGTTATTGCTATTAATGAAGGCAAAAAGAATACCAAGCCTTATTCTAATGACCTCTTCCTCCTTAGTATAGTCTATGAAAAATAAAAATCAGGAATAATATCCCTTCATAAGGGCTAATGCTAGATTTGGGTACCTACGCAACAGAAAGAAGAAAATTCCACACACTTTTGAAATGAAAATCATTTTGAAGACATCTGAGCATTTATTCTCCAGTAGGGCTGGGAGTCAGCCTCTGGGAGGGTCTCTGGGTAAGTGCAGTAGAAAGGCTAAAGGTGAAGGTGAGCAGGCAACAGCTGTAACTGCTCAAATTAGCAGCAGAAGGTCCATGGGAGATGAACTTTAGAGAGTTATTTCTCCTTCTAACCGTTGTTCCTGCCCAGCTCAATATAAATTCTCACAAGTCATTCTTTAGGTTCCTCATGAGAGGCATAATATCAACTTCATAGAATTTTTGTGAGAATTAAACATGCTAATAAGATAAAACACTAAAAACAATGCATTGAACGTGTAAAAACTCAGTGTTATAGTCATTATAATCATTATTTTAACTTTTATTATTGCCCCCCCCGGAGGGATACTAAGGCAGAATGAAAAACTGGGTGGGTTGTGTGATGTGTGTCAAATGCGATGGAGAGAAGACCACGTTAGCTGTACTGAGACAGGAGTTTGCAGACGGATGAGGAAAGCCAAAATGCAAAAACACTCTACCG
The DNA here is from genome assembly GCA_007922815.1 of Macrotus californicus. NCBI lineage: Eukaryota > Metazoa > Chordata > Mammalia > Chiroptera > Phyllostomidae > Macrotus > Macrotus californicus. Next base: position 1,897 of record VMDR010037458.1, on the reverse strand, counting down.
AGAAGATATGGGTGGTCCCATAAGCAGGACCATAGGAATGTATATGGTCAGTGTCTGATTCCAGCCTGGGAGTCAAAAACACGGGGGCCGTAAGGTGGTGAGACAGCAAAGAGAGAGATTTTGCCACAGTGGAAATGGTATCAGAGTAAGCGGCAATGCAAGATGGTGCAGAATCCTGTGCAAAGTGGAAGTTTCATGGAGGCTGACCCCGGGCGTGGGTACAGATAATTAATCCAGTTCTGAGCCAGGCTCCTAAGATTGGCGAGCAGGCCGTGAGAGAAAATGTCTCTTCTCTGACAGCCACGTGGTGGCAGAGCCGCAGTGGCAGGGCAAAGCAATGGCAGTGAGCACATCTGAAGAGATTCAACTCATCCCAGGAGACACGTCAGAAAATTGAAGTAGATCATGAGTGGAAAACTATTCAGAGTTCAGTCCATGGGAAATGAATCAAGTTAAAATAAGAGAGAAGCATGACCTCAGTCAAAAGGGGCTAAGGGGCAATATTCCTTAGGAACCAATGTGAAATGAGCTCATAAAAGAATGGGATCAAGTAATTAGCCTAATCTCCCAGGGAAACTTTTCTGAGGCAGACTGGTGCCACCCGATCAGCGGTGAAATGTTTCTAAGAACTTCTTATGCATAAATTAATCAATTGGGCCTTTACCTCCTCAGAAATTGAACAGGGCATCCTCTGCATACTTGCGTGCCCATTAGACCCACTTGACTGGGGCAAAGATAGTGCAGACTTCCTCACTTGCTGAAGCTTTGACATTCACATAAACCCAGTTACTGCAATGCTTGCCCCAGTGTAAATGCCCAGTACAGGTTGACTGTTTCTAAAACAGACTACAGGTATGTTTTAACCGTATCTTTAATCCTAATAGTGATTGATGCAGGAGTTTCTACTGTACTGGCAGGACTAAGGATGAAGATATGTTGGAGCCAAGCAGACTTTTGCACCTTTTCAAATGCCACTGGAAACCTGTGTATTCCTAAAACCCAGATCTTAACGCAGGTAGTTTTTATAGAAATTTCTGGAAGTTGCCAAGGATGCCACAAAGAAGTAATGTAAACATTGTTAACTGCATTCCCTGAGGTAAGTAAGTCAAATCACTTACCATTTGAGAACACAGTCTGAAATTCTGAGGTCTGAAGAAAGTTAACAAAATTCTTTCACAGGATTGTGTGCACTCTTAAAGTTTTGTAAATTGATGGCCAGAGGCTATATTAAAATGCTTATTAGCTAAAATGAGGGTAAAGGAAGCAGGGTACAAAACTGCACATGTTTATATAGAAATTAAATATATGTATACAACTCGGCTAACAATATATTTTGAAGAATTTTACACCTGTGGGAAGTTTAGAAAATGAAGTTCAGGGTTGCCTGAGAATAAAGGGCTGGCTTTATTTTACTCCTCAGTGTAATGTAACTATAGATATCTTTGCAAATAACCTCAAGTTCTCTGAACTCCTCTGGATTTAACTCCTATTTCTAATGCCATCTTCACGTTTTGCACAGTGGTTTAATAATACAGAGACTTCAGCTCAAAAAAATTAGGAACAGATGGTGAGAATGGACTCATTCCCATTCCTGATGTGCACTTTATTATAGTACTTTCAAAGGGTGACTTAAAGTACATTCCAAAAACGTACTGTAGGTGTGTGGATTGCATCTCTTGAGAAATGACTGCTTGTGTAGTGTTTCTAGCCCTGTTTCAGGAGGTACGGGGACAACTTTAGATAGAAAACAAAGCAAATTAACATCTAGTGGTGCCAATTCCCAACACAATTGTTTTATAACATATACATAAATTTTAGTGTTTGAGTCTTCTTTAAAATAAAAAGTCTATTCCAGTGGGACTTATTGTAACACTCAGAATCACACCACAGTGGAATA